>JAGGAQ010000068.1:0-60319 GCA_017657225.1 Termitomyces sp. T69sscA
AAGACAGCAAACAATATCGATGTTTGTGACTGCAAAACAAAAAAAAAAACAAAAGATCAGAAGACTAGCCAGAAACCTAGGTAAACACACAGAACACCCCCCCCCCCCCCCCCCCCCGAGCAGACAAATGTCCAGACCAGCCACCCCAGACCTTACCTACGCAAACGCAGTAAAAAACCCACGGGCCCCAGAGGGACTCCCACTCCCCCACTCCCCCACACCAACCACCCCCCCCCCCATGGAAAATGCAGAGGCGGAGGCAAATCCTTCGACGGAGACCCCCCAACCTGTAACCCCCCAAGACCAACTCAACTTCCCGGCGAACAGTGCTCCCCCTGGGGTGGTAGATGACGAGGAAGGCTGGCAGACAGTCACCCCAAAAAAGAACAAGAAAAAGGGTAAGAAAAGTAAAAACACGCTCACGGACTCAAACAAACGCCCTCACTCGGACTCTCCCCTAAAAGAAAGAAAAGCGAAACGTGTAGCCACGAGCAACCGAGGAAACTGTGAGGCAACCCCATGCCCCAGCCCCACACTATCAATCTCAGCTCTGGGCTATGAGGACGACGCCCCCCAACCTGAGGGCAGCCCAGACCAAGAGACTTTCCCCCAGGAACGTACACAGACTACAGGCACAAAACCAGAAGACGGAGTGCACGAAAGTCAACCACATGAGGAGACCACCCCAACGGCCCGAAGTGAAACACCCCCCTCCAGAAGATACGACACCCCCCCACCCAGACAACCACCTCCCAAAGAGACAGCCCCGGAGGAGGAAGACACCCAGGAAGCAGAACCACAATATGGACCGACCCCCTCTGGGATGAGAGAGAGAGCAGGAACACCCATGAACACGTCCACCCCTGGCCCAGGTGAAGATTACGACACCAGAGAAACCGCAGAAACAGGAAACAACAACCCAGAGCTCTGGTACGAAACGACCGTAAACGACATAACAACAAATGGAAAAGGTCTGAGACGCACAGCCACCCCTGAGGGTGGGTGGCCTAAGGTATACCTGGCAGCCCACCCAACCTATAATATTGCTGCAAGAACTCTGAAAGAGTGGCAAGCACTAAGAGGCCCCACACTCTGGGCGAGAATATACAGAGCACGCTTCGAACCAACAGAGGCTGGGAAAACAAAAACCGAGGACGCAATTAAAGAGGTGATAAGGAAGCTGGTGTACATTGAACACGATGAGGGAGTAGCGGTCATCTTCCCTGAGCAAAACCTCCCAGCCGAAAGCTCAAATAGATTCCCACACCCCTACCACCTCCTAGTGGCCGGCCTCGACCAGGCACAGGCCAACCGCCTACTTGACCTGGAAGTCGTCGCAACAGAGGAGACAACGATCTTCTTCGTCCCACGTAATCCGCCAACCCACAGATACATTATGACCATTGGAGGCCTAAAGTACAACGACACCGAAAACGCAAAAGAGATGGTAGAAAACCTAGTTCGAAATGCCCTAGGCACCTCACCGGAGATTAGAGCGATTATAGAGACAAAATCAAGACACACACCGGAGGAGGCAGTAGATCGAGCACTGGATATAAGAGCCTCCTTTCTGCCCATAAAACAACGAGACGGTGTGTCGAGATGCTGGAATATCTATTTTGCAGGGGAACCCGGCTTTAACGAAGACGACCACAAACTGCTACTGAGGAAAATGAGAGCATGCGCCTTTAACACAATTGGCTTTGGAAAGGGATACGCACTGATCAGCGACCAGCCCCTATGCACGGGATGCAAGTCAGCCGACCATGACCCATACAACTGCCCCTTCTCGAAACTCCCAGGATGGCTCGGCTTCAAGCCTGGGGGTCGAGAAAACAGGGCCGGAGAAACGGACTTCACGGACGATGACCGAGCGAAGGCCCACCCTGGGAATCGAGAGGGAGCCCGGGGCAAGACAAGGGGACGGGGTGGCAACCTTCCCCAAAGAAGCAGAGGCACAGGACAGATGTCCAGAGGACGAGGCCGAGTCTAGAGGTCGCTTTCGGACCCTCGTATAGTAGGCAGTTAAAACGTAAAGAAAATCATTGTATGAGATGCAATAAAGTCGTACCCAAAATGCCAGACCACATAGAGTCGACGAAGCCTACAAGCGCGCCCCCCCACCCTTTTTTAGATTTAAACATGACAAGTAAGCAACATTTATCAGATTATACTAACAACAGTGACGCACAGGACAACGGCAATGGTTCGGGAGGAGGGGTCCGCGACCAGGCCGCCGGAAGCAACCCCGATGATGCCCACCAGGTAATCGCAGGCGGGGACCCACACAGGGTCACGGTTACAGAAACCGCGGACACCAGCTATGCCGACATAAGCACAAATGCTGCTTCCACCCGACAAAATGGGGACCCCACAAACGGGGAAGATAGCCAAATAGAGCTACATCTCGACAACAACGTCGATACAATACCCGCCAAAAAGATGGAGAAAAAGACTGGGAGAGGAGCACTAAAGATAGCATCCCTAAACATGAAGGGAGGAGGATCAGCCTCAACAGAACACAAATGGAGCGAAATAAGCCTCCTCATGACCACGGAAAAAATAGATATTCTGGCGCTACAGGAAACACACCTAACAGAGGAAAAATGCGAAAGCCTGAATGCCAGTTATGGGAGGAAACTTCACATAGTCTCAACTATCGATAAGGAAAATCCAAACAGAAAGGGGGTAGCGATAATTGTAAACAAAAGAACGACTAAATGGAAGGAGATCAGCTCGGAGGTCATAAAAAAAGGAAGAGCAATAATGGTGCATGTCCCCTGGAGCCAAGAACTCACCCTAAAGATCCTGGCCGTATACGCCCCAAATAGACCAAAGAAAAATCAAGAATTCTGGGAAAACTTAGAAATAAAGTGGAAAAGAAAAAGATGGGAGAAACCCACATGCATGCTAGGAGACCTAAACGTAGTAGAGGACTCCATCGACAGACTACCAGCGCACCCCGACCCACCTGCAACCACTAACGCCCTGATAAGCCTAAAGAACTATTTTCGGATGACAGATGGGTGGAGGAGAGAATGTCCTACTAGAGTGGACTTTACTTTTCGGACAGACAACGGTACAACCCAATCGAGGATAGACAGAATATATCTGAGAGAAGACCTAATAAAATTCAGCAACAACTGGTCAATAAAAAAAACCGGGATTAGGACGGACCACTCACTAGTGTACATGAACCTAGCAAACCCGTGGCTCCCGCACCAAGGCCCAGGTAGATACGCCATGCCGATCTTCCTACTAGAGCACAAAAGCCTAAGATGCATCATAAACACGCTGGGCAAGAGATACCACGAGAGGATGAAAGAAGCAGCAGAGAATAGAACAGAAGAAGAAAACCCCCAAACAGTACATAAGGCCCTAAAAAATGAGATGATACAGGAAATCAGGAACTATGCGAAACGCCTAACGTCAAAACTGGACGAAGAGATAAAAGGGCTAGAGAAAAATAAAGAATGGGTCCTAAATGAATCCAAATGGACCGCTGAGAAAAGAGGCTACGAAGCAGCCATCCTGGACGAAAGAATCAACGAAATAAAGAGACTCAAGCTGGGAAGATCACGGGACAACACGACCACAAAATTCTTCCTAGAAAGCGAATGCATCAGGAAACCGTGGATAAATGCGAACAAAGACCCAGCACCGAGAGACATGATAGTGGCCCTGAAGAATAAGAATAAACCGCAAGCCCCCCTAGTGAGAAGATCCGACGCTATGACAAAGCTTGCAAAAGAACACCATGAAGAATTACAAAGACCCGAAACAGGGACCACCCCCCAAAGACACAGGAAAGAAATAAAGGGGGTCCTAAAACACATAAAAACCAGGCTTAGCCACACACAAGCACTGGAAATGAAAGCCGGACTAACAGAAGCCGAGGTAGAGGAAGCGATAAGAACACTTCCTAACGGGAAAGCCGCGGGCCTAGACGGAATACCGCACGAAGTCTGGAAAAGCCTCCTAGAAGGGAAAGGAGAAAGTAAAGACAATTTGGCAACCGACCATGAAGTAATAAAAGAAAATGACACCTTTGACATAGTCAAGCACCTCACGGCTTTGTACAATGATATAGAAAAACACGGCATAGCCCCCGGAACGAGTTTTGCGGAGGGCTGGCTATGCCCAATCTATAAGAAGGGTGACCGTGCAGATATCGGAAACTATAGGCCCATAACGGTCCTAAACACAGACTACAAAATACTAACAAAAGCACTCACAAATAGAATAGCAAGTGTGACCCCCAGCCTAATACACCCCGACCAAGCGGGCTTCATGAAAGGACGAAGGATAGAAGACCAAACTGAGTTAGCACATCTAGTAATAGAATGGGGCGAACAAACCAACAAAAACGGTATGATCGTATGCCTAGATCAAGAAAAGGCATACGACAAGATAGGACACACTTTCCTGTGGGAGACTCTAAAAAAGTTCGGCTTCCCTAAACACTTTGTAAGACTAGTGAGGGCCCTATACACCGGGGCTGAAACCACAATAATGATAAACGGAGAAAGAAGCCCCCCCCTCACAATAACAAGAGGGGTAAGACAAGGAGACCCGATGTCCTGCCTACTTTTTAACTTAGCAATAGAATCCCTGGCACAGATGCTGCGGGACTCGGACCTGAAAGGAATAATCCTGGAAGAAGGCACCGAACGACTGATCGTGAAACTATTTGCTGATGACACGACAATATATATGTCCGAAGATGACGATATAGAACTCCTGGATAAAATTCTACAAAAGTGGTGTAAGGCCTCAGGAGGAAAGTTTAATACCCCAAAAACGTCAATAATACCTTTTGGGGAAGAGCCCTTCCGAGAGCACCTAATCAGCACAAGAAGACAAACTCAGGAAGCAAACCCAATAGAAGAAAGCATCCATATAGCAAGAGACGGAGAAGCTGTGCGGCTTCTGGGAGCTTTCGTAGGTAATAAAATAAACAGGCCGAGCGTCTGGTCACCCACCATAGAAAAAATAAAGAACGACCTAGATAGATGGAAAAAGGGCCACCCTACGATAGAGGGCAAACGCCTAGTCGTGGGAATGGTGGTAGGAGGGAGAACCCAATACCGTACGAGCGTACAAGGAATGCCAGTAGAAATAGAACAACAACTGATGAAGATAATCAGGAAATTTGTCTGGGGCGACGACCAGAGACCCACCGTGAACATAGAGACGTTATACAGGCCAATCGACCAGGGAGGGAGGAAACTCCTGGACATAAAGTCCCGAAACGAAGCCATAGAGCTAATGAAGGTCAAAAGGTACCTGGACCTAGGAGAGACACGTCCGACGTGGGCCAAGCTAGCTGACTCCCTAATTAAAATGAACCTAAAAAAAAAGTGGAATATAACAGACGAAAATGCATACCAAAATATCTTCTTGCAAACCCTAAGCGCGGACACAAGACCCCGAGAAAGGGGAATCCCTGAGTCACTAAGAAAGATGATAAGAGTAGCGCAAAAACATAAAGTGGCCCTGGCCCCTCTAAAACTTGGCCCAAAACTAAAGCTAGAAATGCCAATCTGGTACCACACCGGACTTGTAGGCGCAAAACACCCTGGATTCAACACCGCAACAGCAAAATGCCTCCGAAACACACACAACGTAAAAACAGTGGGAGACTTACTACAACTAGTAAAAGACACGAACAGGTCCATAAATCCGGAACATAAAGGTAGGAAGAACTGCAAATGCAATAGATGTAAGGAAGCAAGAAACAAAGGCTGCAGAAACCCACACAACTGTGGAAAGAGCGCCCGTAAACTGATCGGGAAACTAGACCCTAAATGGAACCCGCTAAGCCATGAAACAGATGAAGAGGAAACTGTAAGTGCAGGGATAACTGGACTACTAAATGAGAAGACCTCCCTCTTCAATAAAAACACCAAAATAACGAACCACCTGGGGGAAGGTTTCCATGTATTTGAAGATAGTGAAGACGACCCAACGTCAGCCCAAGCACCAGCCAGGGAAACACACCCATACGAAGAAAACGGAAACCCCTTCGGCCCAGCACAATGGACGAGGATATACACAGACGGCTCCTGCCTGAACAATGGTAGCGAGGACGCGAGAGCAGGTGCCGGAATATGGTACAAGGATGGTGACCCAAGAAACACAGCGGCGAATGTCCCGAGGCACCTAAACCAGTCAAACAACACGGGAGAAATCCTTGCGATCCTAATGGCGGCACAGAGAGCCATGAGTGGAGACCTCCTAGAAATACTGAGCGACTCACAAATCACAATAAGGGGACTCACGAAGTCCCTGACAAAATGGGAAGAAAACGGATGGATAGGTGTAGAAAATAAGGAACTTTTCCAAGCCGCCGTATCACACATGAGGGCAAGAAAGGGCCAGACGATCCTGACAAAGGTTAAGGGGCATAGTGGCCTGGAAGGAAACGACGGGGCCGATGCCCTGGCAAAGAAAGGGGCAAGCGAGGACCTACCCCTACAGGTGAACACAACCCCAATCAAAGGCTTCTTCTCCCGAGGGGCAAAGCTGAGTAAAGCAACGCAAGCACTACTATACAAAGGAATAATCGAACGGAAACAGTACACAAACCGAAGAAGCGCGACCATTAACTTAGACATAATAAAATGGACCATCAAAGACCTGAACGGAACTCCCCCCACAGATAGGAATATATGGGAGTCACTGAGAGACAGAACGCTCACGAAGGAGGTGAGAGCATATATATGGAAAGCCATACACAACGCCTACAGGCTAGGGGAATACTGGGAAAAGATCCCCGGATATGAGCAAAGGAGCCTGTGCCCCATATGCAGGGTCACCGAGGATATGGAACATATACTGATAAGATGCGACACCCCTGGACAAAAGACGATATGGAGCCTGGCAAGAAAGCTCTGCGAACTAAGAGGAATATCGTGGGCAGAACCAAGCCTCGGGCTAATACTAGGGTGCAGCCTAGCCATCCCCAAGGCGACAGAAGGAGGGAAGGTTTCAAGGTCCAGAAACCGCATGTACAGAATAACAATATCTGAATCAGCCCATCTCATCTGGAAGATGAGATGCGAATGGAAGATCGGGAGGGAAGCCGACCCCGATAAACTGACGACAGAACAGGAAACAAAAAATAGATGGGCAAACGCGCTCAGTAAAAGAATAAAGATAGACTGCCTAGCATCGAACGGCTGCAGGTACGGCAAGAGAGCTTTAGAAGAGGAACTAGTCAGGAAGACATGGAAAAATATTATAAAAGAGGGAGTAAGGCCGTACAAAGCATGGAAGTCAGCGAACAGGGTTTTAGTGGGTATGGGTGTTGCCCGTCCCCCAGGACGCAACAGATGAATAAAACCGAGCCCCACACTCAGTGCGTAAGTGCATTTCCTTGTGGTGGGCTGACTAAGAAGACTAAACTGAAAACTCCAAATATTTCCCTCTTTACTGCATGAAGCTAACCTATGTAGATACGTCACGCAGTAGATAAGACCACCAAAAAAAAAAAAAAAAAAAAAAATTGTATTTAAGGGACTAACCCTTAGGCGCATGGACTTGGAATGAACAAGTCTTTCCATGGAAATGACCTAGTCTTCAAGCAGTACTGTACTGGAATGAAGGGAGGCAACCATCACGGTTGTGGTTTCCGGATATTCCTACAGCATGGCTTTTTGCTTCTACAAAGACTCATGTCACGGCTAATAAGAAGTTGCGACGTGAGAAATACGAATGCCTTATCATTGATTTACTGGCATATGTCCCTTTACAAAATGCTAGAGACCTGGATTTTCCATGCAAACCGACTCGATGGAGGGCCCAAGAGATCATGGGTTATCCTATGTATGTTTTATGAGAGCTATGGTTGAAAACAAAGCTAAATATACTACTACATCGTGACAATGTGAGGCAGGCATTATGCTGCTCAAGTATGTGCTTGAAGTTTATGCGGATGGCGGCCATGAAACTCTGATCTAGATACTTTGTAACGCTCCGCCCGCTTTCGCATATGCTTCACGCTTCTGTCAACAGCGTACCACTGCTTGTGATCGGCATATACAGAACGGTAGCGTCGTCGGATATGCGGTCCGACGGCATCATCGTCTTCTTCGAATTTCTCAGATGGGACAACGTTGACATCCTCCTCGTCAACATCCATCGCTTCAAAATCTGACCCAAGGCCAGGAGGGGCTCGTGGTAAAGTCTTGCGAGTACCTTCAAGGGTAAAACTTGAAGACGATGCAAGAGGAGGAAATGTGAGTTTAGTAGGAGATGGTAATACTAGTTTCTTGGAAGACTCTGGCTTCCTCTTCTTGCTCGGTGTATCGGGGATGAAGTCCGACTCATCACCAGATTCAAGTCGGGCAGGTGTGTCCACAACCTTACGTTTGCTTGGTGAGTCTCGAGATGGGAGTATGCGTGGAGGTCGTTTTGGGGTACGACGCGGGGTTGAAACGGCACTCGCTTTGGCAGGGGAACGTTGCACGATTACGTCGTTCTTGATTCGATTCTTCACGGACGTACAGCAATCGTTGATTTTTTTGAGTAAGTTGCTAAACGACTTTGCGGATGTACAGTGTTCTGTTGCGAAGTCCCGCTGTAAGGCAGGGTTCTTGCCCTAGAAGATCATGAGAAAGGGCTTCTAGTACAAACGAGTGGTTTACAGTAGCCGCGGTATAGATCCAGAAAAATATGGCATTTTCCAAATCAGGTGCACTGCTATCGTTCGAGCCAAATCCATCGTCGTTCTGCACCAGTGTTCTCTTCACAGCACCTGTCCATTCGTCGAGTAGGTGGTGTCCGGATGCCAAAGGGTACTTTTTTGAAAGTGTATCGTAGACATCTTTACCGCTCCTCGTTCTTCTAGGGCGATCGTCGAATGCGGCCTTGACCGTTTCAAGGACTTTGTTAAAATCAGACTCTTTCAAACACGACGCAATCTGTGCGTTCTTGCGCGTCACATCTGTATTGTTCAAGCTACCAGATTGAGTTATGATCATACAGAGTGCCTGCATCTTACTTTGTTGACGCGATATACGCGCAAACAGCTGGTAGACCAGTGATGAGTGGTCCAAGGTAGTATCCAGAGAGTGGTCCAGTTCTCTGCTTTGCAGTGCGTAAAATAGTCTGGGCTTCACGGTAAGTTTCATTAGAGTGGCATATACCCTTGAGTAGCTCGTCTTGAGGGGCCATGATGGTCAGGCGACGAACGCGAGCTGTCACGCGTATCGCACTATGGACAGCACCTCGTGACATATAACAAGGCCCTTCAACTAACTCATCTTGAAACTTGACTCAGTGTCTTGTAAAAAGCATCATTAGTCACAGAGGGCCACAAACACATCGGTCTAGAATTTTCAAACTCGTCTTCGACTCAACTTTGACTGGGTTACTCAAGTCGCCTTGTGTTGAAGATTTCCAAATTTATGCCGTAGCTATGATACCATTTGGATTGTAGCTCTAAGGAATCGTCTTCTCATACGAAAGCGTGACTTTCACCGAGTCGTCTCCTTTTGAGGAGCAGAAGGGGTGAAGTATGGTTCTCTGTCACGTAGTTGAACGATACTATGGCTGATACCAATGGGCTATGTTACCAGGGATAATGATAACTTATATAGGTTTGGTAGAAAAAGTCGATGAGGCCAGCATTCATATGAATGTTCTATCTTTGCGAACTCTCAAATAGAATGAACACCATCATCAAGATGTTAGTTGCGATTCGTCGGTGTGATTGACTGTTCAAATAGACTAGGTACGATATACAAGCAAGGGACATGAGTGTGTAAAGGAAATAGCATTACATCGAACGAACGGGGTTACATTGGTGAGATATTTAGAGTTTTTGAGACGACTCGAGAGAAGGAAGTTCGACAATCTGATCCGTGTCTGGATATTGCGGCAAGTTCAAGGCATATTTCTCCTCGAGTGTCCTGTATGCCCGATAAAACAGAATTTAGACTCGGGCACAATAAGGAGAGTTTTATATACTTAGGAATGAATCTACCACCGAGGAAATGTCGTCCAGTGAATTCCTTGACGCCTTCCTTCGGAGCAGTCAAGCTGATCAGAACATCTGGATTGAGGCCAACGCCTGCAGTATTTCCCTTTTCAACGTCCCAACCTGACGGTATATCAACAGAAACTATAGGAAGACCAGACTGCGTAATAAGGGGAAGAGCAGCGTCAAACGGTGCACGAATGGGCCCTTTGAAGGAAAATCCAAATATGGCGTCAAGAATAACATCGGTAGTGCGAAGCGCCGTGCGTAAGGGGTCTGTATCAGGTGAAGGCGGTAGCGTGGTGATCTTCATGTTGTCGCACTGAATTTGCAGACGCTAGAAAGAAGCTTAACTGAATAGATACTGTTAAAACGCATCCTGAATCACCTTGTAGTAATCCTTAGATCCAGGCTGGATGGAAGCTACACGTAAAGAATTTCGTTGGTTTCAATCGATGAAGAAAGTACCTTTGGCATATAGATCGTAGGCGTGTATCCAAACATCCCTGATTATTCTCAGCATTGATGGATATGCATTATGGGTAGGACACTCACCTAGGTGTCGAGCAGCAACCAGCCCGTCCCCTCCTGAAGAAAACATGTTGTATCGGTAAGAAAAGACAGAGATGGAGCTTATACACCTTGATTCCCTGGTCCACAACAAACCAGCACGCGTGGATACTGTTCCTTTTTGTAAACTTTGGCAAGTCCCTGAGCGCAAGCCAGGCCTGCAAGTTCCATTAGCTGAAGGCTACTTTGAGTGCAACTATAGCGAGACTACTATCACCAAGCCTCACCTGATCAAGACTGAAGGCTCCAACAGAACCCATAAGCTCCTCGTCAATCTAGAACATGGCTGAGGGACATTAATTGAACGAAACATCCTCTAGCTCACTTGCTGAGCAAGTCTGGCAGTAAGATAACGAAGGGCCATAATACTAAGACGATAGAAGCTGATCAAATGCTGTAGATTCCAAGTGACGTTATGACTAATGTGGTGATATACAAGTACAGTATACGCGTACGTAAGGATATCAATGAAAGTTCAACAAGATACGCGTACTTGAGCATTAAAAGATGTACGAACAGATACGAGACGCCTCGTCGCTAACTTGGCAAAGATCAACTGATAGCTTTGACACAAACCCGCCTATGCTCTTCCCAGTCTTTCCTTTGATGATCAACAGAACAGTACTTGACAAGTTTGCACTTGCTACATGTTTGCCCGGTGATTCTGCCTTCTCCACTATTGCTTGATCCCACACTGATGTCTGAGCTACTGCCCGTTGTGCACCCAGAATCCTCGTCGGCGAATAACACATCACAGTCAACCCAATTGCACATTAGGCGTGTTTTGATCTTTCTGTGTCGACCCTTGCTCCAGATGTTCAGTACAGTTGCAGTCTCCAATCCTCGTCGTGGAAAACGTATTATCTCACAGTCATCGCTGCAACACGGATTGGGGCAACCCGTAGGCAAGTCAGAAAAGACGTCCTCATCAGGAACATACGAAGTGTGAGTGAAGAAGATTTGGGAATATGATGTACCGTGATGGGAAAAGAGTACGAAGAAGCGGGGTTGTTTCTCGTACAGGAGGGCACGGACGACGAGATCGATCTGGGGGAAACATGGTGTCCGACGTTGCCGGAGAAGCGTATGTGTTAATCGCATGTCTAGGATAGTCCATCAT
This sequence comes from Termitomyces sp. T69sscA, assembly GCA_017657225.1. Taxonomy (NCBI): domain Eukaryota; kingdom Fungi; phylum Basidiomycota; class Agaricomycetes; order Agaricales; family Lyophyllaceae; genus Termitomyces; species Termitomyces sp. T69sscA. The sequence continues at coordinate 11,673 of JAGGAQ010000068.1, forward strand.
GAAACAGGTGATGGAGGCAAAGATAAGGATGCTCACGTTCGTGACGAATTTTTCTTTCCATACTCGGCTTACAGGCACGGCCAAAGGAATAGCGGCACACCATCTTGAAGTACTCTGTTGCATCATCCATCTCTTGCCGCTTCAAGTCGGTGACGATGATATAGATATCATCGCAACCTAGATCGTGCATACCACGCAACAACATAAGTTCAGGAAGCTGCCCATTTATACACCATCATCAGATGAAAGGCAAATGCATGCGATCTGCAGAGCAACTCACTATCGTGAACACTACAGGCTTCATAGGCAGTCCCCGGTCCTTGAATGACTGGTGGTGATATACATGTGTCGACCATGTTCTGTCGAGGGGGATCAAGCGCCCAGTATCGACTGTGCGGCAAAATACGTTCTCTGGCAAAAATTCGCCTTTGTTCCACGCAAGAATCTGCTTCTTCTGGGACATTATTGCGTGCCTACGCTCCCGGATATCCAAAAACCACTCAATGTAAGCAAGTTGGCCATGACCTCGATGGTCAAGCCACTGGTCGATAAGGAGGTCTGTTTCAGCGTGGTCAAGTGTAGTCTTCACGAGTTCCGACATGGAAAGACTGGGAGGGGAGAAGATAGAGTAGAATTGCTTTCTTCGAGGCATCGTGTCTGGCAAAGGTTGAGCTTTCAAAGGGAGGAGATAAGCAGGATGATGAACCTGAATGGGAGATGAACAAGACAGTGGCTGTGTGATGCAACAGGAAAGGTGATCGGGCTACTAAAATGGTTCCCGCGTCTGCGCGAGATGGCCGGCCCTGAATCAGTGTCAGGGTTCAAAGAGGTCCCGAGAGCCGAGTGCGATACAACTCAGAAATTCCGTTATCGCGTCAGCGAGAATCCAGAATCCATTGCAAGGAGTTTTTTGAGAGAAGGGCATCTCATCTTAAGTTATGCCATTCGAATACAGTCACTCATATGTAGGGCGAACATGTGTTCTGTTGTCTTGTTCAAATGGAAGTTGTTCTCTTCAATAACGCGTTCAGCAGAGTTGGCTATTATTATATCCTATACATTGTATAACGTGATTAGTTGATATCCAGAGTGAAGTTACAGTCCTAGTGGAGAATGATAATCTAGGCTAGAAAGCAGCATTCATCCCTTGCAAATTTCTAGCAAGGCCACGAAGAACGCTATTATGATGGTGAGACAGACAGCTGACGCTATACATGCACAGGTTGAGTGTTTTCCTGAAACTACAAAAGAAAAATCTCCTTCAACCTGGAGCTCGGATTGGTCTACGAGCGACAAGGGATCCCCAATTAGCACTTCTAAAAAAGGATAGCTAAATTTTGGGGCGAGGGAAGGTACCGATCTAACTATGGGACAGGTGGTAAGAGTCCGCGAAAGAATCATGGCTACTGCTGATACGGTTGTCAGCGAAACAAAACATGTCAACATGGCGCAGGAGAAAGAAGTTAAATCGATTTACCCTCGTCAAATTCAAGGTGGAATAATACGAATGATACATATATGCAGAAAATGCCATGGGTGTAGAATGGCATGAAGTCAGCAGATGCCAGATATTGAATGCTTCGGGAAGAGCACGCTTGGATAACGTGAAATCGAAACTACAAACCTACAAACACTGATCAAGGACTCGCTGGGTGGTTGACGAGTTGTGATAAATTATGACATACCAGTTGATACGGCTCAACGGCCTGCTTTAACCATCACACACCGAGTTTCGAAAGCCAGTATTGCACCAAGAGGCAGCACAAATGCCAGAAAAACATCTCCGGTCTTGATACTGTCTGTCAATTAGAGAACACTTTCTGGCAATTTTCCGCTAAGAGGTGAGAGACAACTCCGTTGAAAAGCACTCTAAAATCGAAAAAGATTGGGGTGCGACGGAGAAACGGTCTCAGAGAAGGTTACGGCTCGGTAATTAGGGATGTGGTCAGAAAAAGGTCGCCGAGAGATTGATGGTTGATGGCAGCGAGGCTTGGTCACGGTGGCGCAATGTTTGGTTTGGTCTTGTCACAACGTGACCCTGAGATCAGGCCCATGTCATTTCAACTCAACATAGAATATAGAAAGGCCTGGGCATCTCGTCTAGGTAATGTACATTTCATGTCGTATCGGAGGCAGGATGAGAAGTCGTAGCACATAGAAAAACAACACCACAGCGGTGTGATACAGAACTGAAATCTGGATATGGATACGGCGGAGGGCACAGGATGGTATCGTCGTGGATCGAAGTGCAAGATCATGGAAGAGAAAGGGGTGCGTAAAAGCGGGGATACAAATCAAGGATAGATATAAAGTATGGGAAATCAAAAAGTGCTGGCCCACGTCTCAAGATCGACGTTCGACACACGTGCTTGTTGAATCCAGATGTGATTCTAAACAATGTAAGCATCTCGCACTGAACCCGGGAGTACACTATGAACTTACCAGCAGATCCTTGGGCGTTTTCCTAACATCCGGATCTTTCAACAAGCAACTGTCCACAAACTCCTCCGCCTCGCGCGGGAAGCGGCCCTCAGGCGTCAGCCGTGGTGCAGGCTCGTTGACAATGTGTTGCAACAGCTCCAGAATACTCATAGTCATGGCCCCACCCTGCAAACTAACACCCTTGCTCTTTCGCTTGTCTTTCTTCTGCGTTTTAATACGCGGCCGTGTTGACGGATGAGAACTAGTAATGACAGAAAGATGGTCACCGGGTCGTGTAGGTGAGAGCGTGTTCTCAAAATCGGAGAGGTCTGTGTCTGAATCAGATGACTCCGAGAATGGGAAGCGTCCAAGGGCAAGTTCGATGAGAGATATTCCAAGTGACCAAACATCAGATTTGACGGTGTATTGTGCGCCTTGTATACGTTCGGGCTATTGATCAAATCACGCAATTGGTTAATTCGTGACGCTGAGAATCAATGGTAGACTCACGCTCATATATGTTGATGTCCCCACGAAGGTGTCGGCAATAGAATTTATGAGCTCTCCTGAAACGCCAAAATCACATATTTTGATTTCCCCACGCGAGTTGCATAGTATGTTAGACGGTTTGATATCTGAAAAATGCAGACTGTGAGGGGAAATTTTCACATGTGTTGCGGATTGTCAGCGTACCACGATGGATGATACGATGCACATCGTATAGGTAGGTCAAACCTTCGAGGACGGCCAAGGCAACCTGCCCCACAACATCGATGTCGATGGGCCCAATTTTCTTGTATATTCCGTCTAACGAGCCTTTGTCCATGTATTCCATACATATGCAGATGTTTGGGTCAGATAGGAATGCGCCAAAGAAAGAAATTATGTTCTTTGACTTGCAGTCGTGCAAGATCTGGAGCTCTCGGAGGATTTGTTTCCTCACCGAAGGCTTAGCGTCGATGAAAACAATCTAATATACATATGTTGGAAGAATCTAACCTACGTTGAAACGATATACGCACCTTCTTCGCCATAGTAGTACCCGTCGGCACATGTTCAACCTTCTTTACACTCCCACCATTACCCTGGCCAAGTTCCTGTAGGTCCTTCAAGTCCTCGTTGCGTAGGTCAAACTTGTTCTCTGCATTCATATCCAGATTGGCAAGCGTGTTGGAGAGCGCCGCATGATAAGTGGTTCGCCGTATAGATGCGACGGACGCAGTATTGGGTGCCGAACTCGGCCCATTGCTCACCACTAGGATGTTATCTTTTGTGTCCTGTTCGATCGCTGAAACCGCCCCGCTATTAAGGACTTTCGGAGCTTTGATTATCATTGGTGAAGGCCGCTTCCTGGGAGCGCTAGTCGGTAGTACGATCGTCGGGGCCGCACGACCAGCAACAGGCTCTGCCGGAGGTTGGGGAGGCGTGGTTGATGTTGGCTGAGGCTTCAGCTGTAGAGCTTTGAAATTCCGTTTCTTGCGAATCGGAGAAACGGGAGACACAAATGAAGAAGGTGGCGAGGAGGACATGATGAAACGAAGAAATGAAGGAAAACGGTCGGTGAACGATTACCGGTTCATACCTTTTAAATTTATTTTACATATTGACGCGATGCGTGGGAAAGATATGATTTTAATATCAAAATCATCTTCTGTTCAAACCGTTCAATGTTAAACGCTGAGTTCAACCTCAGCTTATCTATCAGACTTGTCATGGAAACTCTGTCTTTCGCGAGTCTCTTTGGATGCAAAACGTCATTATGGCATGGCGAATTGAATTTTCCAACAGAATAATACGCTCAACGGCTCGGTCTGATGGTTGCTCTTGCTCTTGACAGAAATAGGAACCCACATATTCGGTTTTTCCAGTGCTGACGGAGTCTACGTTTTCTCAAATGTTAGCGCTGTACACAGGCGTATGACTCAGACCTATGTATGCTATTTGCTGTGTTTAACACTCTAAGACCGGTGTCTGTAGAGTCAGCGTCGATTTTTTGAATTCTCGTGGATTTTCAAACAACTTGTCAAGTTATGGTGGGTTCCCAATATCTCAACAAACATAATTGATGGAAGAGATGTTCAAACCTCCCGTTCCATTCACTGGATTTGATCGAAGACTCTAGCTTATTGGTCGCTGCGGAGTTTCCATGGCACGATTTCTGACGGAACAAAACTTCACTCCGTTGTTTCACACTCTCTTGTTGTCGAAAAATAGATGCTTGGAAATAACTCCCCGCAGTGACCGCACATAGCCGAACTGTACGAGCAAACTTCACAGATCTTTGGACTGCCTGAGCAGTCTTACTGCACACTATACTCATGAGACTTCGCCCGCAGTCGAAAGAACTCAATTTGGATGGCTTGTCGCACAAGTACATCCATGATTCTGTGTCTCACTTCTAACCGCATGGGTCCTCAGACTTCGACTGCAAACGCCAGTCATGTGGATGTGATAGATTAATATATAACGTCCTCCTTTTAAATTGACAGAGAGTGCTCCAAACACTTCACTGTGCCAATTGCATGTCTTGGACTGAGAGGGTGCTGGGTTTCTCACAGCGATATGAGGCAAAGGTAACCAATAGCATTGGAGATGAAACGTCAACCAAATCGTTATCATTAATAATAAGACAAGTAACTAGTAGGTACCTATGGGTCTCGTACACATCATCAAGCCCTGAAATCGTATCGTAACTGCACGTATTATCTTTTGTCATCAGAAAAGGCATAAAAGTCCATGTCGCCGTCGCTTCGTATTTATCATAGTTAAAGTCGTTGTAACAATTATGGTCCGGAAGTTGAACATGAAACTTTGAAGGTCTTTGAAGGTCAGCGAACGTAGACTTCACTTCCCGCGACCCACTTGGCTCTTGGTCTATATGTCGGCTTGTCGTTATTCATCCTCAACCTTACAGTTTCATGGAAGTTCGGATTCGTATCCGTAATTATTCGACCCCTTCCAAAATTTATGCTGCAATCGCCCCAACACTCAGCCACGAGACGATCTCGACTGAAATAGTTGCACGTACCTCAACTTGCTATGCCACTCTCTATTTTGATCTTGCCACACATGAGTCAATGGCACAAGTTCCAAGATCCACCATAGCTTATTCCCAACTTTGAGTTGATCATACATCGGCTGTAGCGCGTCGACGGAGTCAAGCCTTTCTTCACGCTCAGCGTCTTGTTCAGGTACCGTCGGTTCCTCGACTTTGGTTATAGTGTTGGCTTCAAAAACCACGCGAGGGATCCCATAACGGAACAGCGCTTTTTCGTCAAAAATAATTCCGCAGCGGGCCTGTTGGACCTCGCGCACCATCCATCGTAGGCTGATATTGGCTAGGCTGTGAACTTCCTTATCCGGTACAGTACCTCCACCTACATCTTATGATGCATAGCATAATTAGTCTCTTAGCCTCTTACGAAAGAGATTTAGCACTCACCGGCATGACATCCACTAAACCAGACCTCAAGAACATCAGTGTCTGGGATACCTTCTTCCTCTTCTGAATCAGATCCCTCTACGAATAGCATTTCGAGCTCTCGTTTGCAGAACTTTCTGAGACGTCCACTACCACGCTTGAGTTTCTGCATTAGACTATTCGTGGACTTGAAGCTGTCGAGATTCGGTGTGTTATCCGCAGAGTCACTCTTCGCTGCAGCTGCAACTTGAGGTTTTCGTAGAGGACGATGGTAGTAGTTTGGTTTGAACTTTGCGCGATGCTATGTTCAGGTAAGATAAATTGGGTCGAAAATTCCAGTGTCGCTGTACTTACTTCATCTAGAGAGAGGGCATGTCTGAAGGTTTTAATGGCCTTGTTTGAATTGGTAAAGGGCAGTGTACGGGAGGCCAATACGCCTACACTCGCCACTGTGTCCCTGCCTTGAGGTTTAGCAAATTGCCGTTGTATTATGATGCTTGCGATTCTCACCAGACACCGACGAATTCGACTTTGACATCTTGGCAGAACGTCTTTTTGAAGCCGGCGCAGAGCTCGAGGCCATTTTTGTCCTGACGTTTGTAAAGTTTATACCCGAAAGGAATTTGTTGCTCATTGTCTCTCGGAAGAAGTCCGATCTAAACGAGAAAAATTTGTATCCACGCTTGTCGTCAAAAGTGTAATGGTACTTACTTTGTGAAGAAACCCTGCAAGCGCCCTTGAAGTGATATCGCAGGATAAGTAACAAATCAGGCATGTCAAATCAAACATGCTCACCGCGCCGTGTACGATCCTCTGGAGAAACCTACAAATGTGTGAGATTAGTTAAGATCTGCCCATCAAGAGTATCGGGACATACCGAAGATGCAGATTTTGTCCCCAACTCGATAGTTGTTCATCAAGAACTTGTATCCCTCAATGACGTGCTGGTCGAGGTACCTTGGACACTCAATCAGGAGAGCGTGTCGGAAATGTGCGCATACATACCATGCAAATGCCGAGTCAAGGACTTTAGCGCCCCAGCGGAAGAAGGGCGACACTACGCCAGGCTCGAACCATGTACCAATACCAGGCTATGCATCTATCAGAAGACATGTTCACCACTTAAGACGGACAGCGACGAACTTGGTAATAACAAAGCTGTTGATTGAAGTCGTCTTTTTTCAGTAAGGAAAAGAATTTAATGACATTGGTCTCCTGCAGGACGTTGATATGAGCGAGCAGTTGTGGAGCGCATGAGAACGACACTGACGACGCCGTTATACTCGTTGGATGTCCCGTCGAAACAGACGATGAGTGTCCTACCAGACTTGGTTACCTCTCCAATGTCAGCAGCCATTGTTATTACTCGTGGGGATTGCAAGTGATGTGCAAGGACAGTCCAACATTTGCGTTGACTTTATAATCAGTAAAAAATCTAGTCACATTTCGAGCGATGCCCGCGGGAATATAGAAATGATGTCATGACCATAAATATCAGATCCCAAGTCAGTGCAAGTCGATGTTTCACGAGTATCAATGTCGCTTTGACACAGCCGAACACACCACCAGACGCCCCGTATGCACAAACCGTTCCCAGTGATCTAAATTAGGTTTCGGCAGGGTGCCGTGCCCGTTTCACAATGATCTATTCGTGTCCAGAAAAGGACAGCTTCTCTGGACAAGGTTCTTTGGTACACATCACAATTCAGCATCAATACAGTGTGAATGCTGCGGAACTTCCTGAGGCCCGGGAGAATAATACAAGAACTAAGTCAAAAAGTGGGTTCCGAGCGAGACCGCGTCGTGTGAGCTTCGTGGACTGTCGCTTGGTTTCTAAGCGTCTTGACAGGTAGAGTACCAATGTACGGAAAGCCTAAGCAAGCTTGCGTCCTATTGTCGAGTGTTGATGTTTTCGTTGTCGCCTGCTTGGGCACAGACGAATTCGGAACGGTGTGAGGTGGAGCGCCGAAGAGTCGGTGCTTGGCAGTTAGCGGTAGATTGCCAGGGGACGTTGGCCTGTTTTGGACGATGTGGCCCCTTAGAGAGGTCGTAGTGATCGTGGGACCTCCATGGTTGTGACTCCTGTTTTCTTTTTCCCACTTTTCAACATTTTTTTTCTGGCTGTGAGTATAACCTGATATCATTGACTTAACTTCTCAAGGCCTTAAGCTTGAGGGACATGTTCATATGAGAACCGCACTGGCTCGACATCAGCGCCCTGTCTCCACTTTCTCACTTCCAATTTCTGGAAATTCAGTCTGCTGCATCAGGCTTTGAAACACTTATTAACCTGGTCCACAGTACTTTTGCACGGCAAGAGGAAGTGGACAACATTGTTGGACACATCAAGCAGATGTGGTGGAGACGTCGCAAGGTTCACAGCACAGCCGGCAACAAGAGAACTGTAGCGATTGTTTATGTCTCCGCGAGACGTTAGTTATTGCTGGTCTGATGATTTCCATAGCATCACGGCAACCACCGTGTCACGTCATTTACTTTGGTCTTTTCAACTGAAAGGTAATCCTGTTATTTTTGTCAATTACTATTAACTCATGCTTGCGTGGGTCTACCAGGTCAGATCAAGGATCAGAGTAAACGATGGAAATGAAATCTATCAAAATGTCAACCATTATATATATATACAGTGAACACTTGACGAGTAATTCCCGAGGCCAGCATAAACACATAGATTCTGAAATCGCACGTGCCAATACTCAGACTGAGGTCTCTCTATGAAGAGCTTGTGAGCTTCGTTCTGAGAAGTGCCAGAAGGCAGGTTGGCCTTCTCGTGAGAAGAGGTGTAGCCGAGGTCTGAAATTGTATCCATCGGTAGTTTAGAATCTCATGGAACATGATTCCAGGAAGGACCGATCCCATCGTTTTGAAGCTATCCTATCCTGCGTGTCTTACAGAAATTGGTCGAATGAGTCCGGTGAAACCACAGCCAAGACTCATGCCCTACTCAACAACCACAGCCCTAGCCTGTTCCTTCCTTGGTGTGGCCGTATCGAACCTGTTTGATTCACTGCATCAGCCTCTCGGTGACTGTTTGTTGCGATCCGTATCCGTCTGAAGCTTTCTCGCAGGATCTAGCGCGAAGGGTGAACTTCTTACCCTTTCGTGTCATCTTGCATAGGACATGTCCATCCAGTCCCGAGACGGACCGCTACTGTATTCGCTTGCCGACATGGCAAGTCACCCATCTCAGATTCCAGAACTACTAGATGGAAAAGTCACAATTCAAAACCAGATTGTACACACTTCCCATCTTACCGATGTTACGTTAGGAAAAAAGGTAAGATCCGGATGAACGCTATCAGCTTCTTGATATTGAGATGTTAGACTACCATTGCACGTCAGTGGTCAACCATAATTTCGAGAACAATTGAACAATTCACTCTGTGCTGTCCCCTCCCGCCGTGCTGCCGTCCATTTTGATACGGAGGTGGCGCGAAGCACTTAAAACAAAAGCTTATTCCTCTCAGGAAACGCTTCATCGTCGGGAATATGGAACCTCCACAGACAGCGGCAGGCGACACGAAAGTCTCTAAAGCTTGTTGAGAAACGTCTGATTTTAGGCGTGACTTTGGGCCATTGCAGACTATGGCATTGTGTATATGAAGTGATTCGAAGAGACTCTCGTCGGTATTAAAACAGACCTAGAAAAGAGCTTGAAAATGGACGATGACTTTGTGAAATTATATGACGAGTTGAGGTCGGACGTACCACAAGGGTAAGGTTTCTCAAGGCATGCGATTGAACGGTTTGAAGCCCGGCGTATTGTGAAGCCCATCCTCTCCAGATACGACATATCTCAACTTATGATTATTATTATATGGGAGACATACTTAGAAATGTTTGTCATTATGGCCTGGAATGTCACGTTCACTGTTTCATAACACAACTAGCAAACAGAAAACACCAAGTTCTTCAACTCAAAAAATAAACATCTCAACGTGTAAGAAAATTATTGTGCAAGCATTTTAGAGGCAAATATATATGGACAACACACCTCCTTCCCAATGAATTTGGGGAGGCCAGCCGAACCCAACTGAAAGGAAAAAAGGGATAGCCTCTTCGAAATTACACTGCTTAAAAGTGCCAACCAAGAATACGCATGGGCTTCTCATAATACCTTCGGGTGAATCGAATTCGCAGTGTCCGTCTTCACACCGCTTTCCCAGGACTTCCTAGCCGTCTCGTTCAAATTTTTCAATTCCTCGTCATCATCCCAAGGGTTCCGCGATATCGGTGCACGCCTCAATCCTTGTGGCACTTGATCTAGCACGTCCCTATGGTCCTCCCATAAACCAGCAGTCGGCCTCCGAGACGCAGTATTCGATCTCACTAAACGGGCGCGGGGTTGTGGTGACGTTGCCGCCGGATCAGGCGTTGTCGCTGGCTCTGGTGCCGGTTCAGCCAGAGATTCAGGCGTCGGAAACGGGACAGCTGCCATTGTTGTCGAAGGGATCGATGGGCTAATTCTGGCAGGCGATGTCTTAATATGAGGAAAAGCCTTTCTCGAAGGCGGTGTTGCGGGGCGAGGAAAAGATGACGATCTGGGAAACGGTGGTGGCTTGGAAGTCGGTGGTGACTTGGAGATAGGTGGTGACCTGGAAATAGGCGGTGACCTGGAAATAGGCGGTGACCTGGAAATAGGCGGTGACCTGGAAATAGGCGGTGACTTGGGAATAGGTAGTGACTTGGGAATATGTGGTGACTTGGGCGTAGGTGGTGACTTGGGAACGGATGGTGACTTGACAACAGGTGGCGTGCCGGGACGAACGTTTACTGCTCTCTGGGTCGGAGTCTTCCCATCCGGTGTGTCCACATTGGCAGCAGGTTTCTTGAACGGCTGTGGTGTCTGCGATCCACTATTCGCTCCATACCTGTCTTCATCATCCTGGTCACCGAGTTCCGACAACTGTATGTGAACGGGGGGCGGAACATTTCTCGTCTTTGAACCAGCTTCCAATGGCGGCGCAGGGATAGGTTCTGTCTCCGTCAAGGTCGGGACCGAGACCGGAGCGGGCGGACTCTGCGTATCACCAGCACTATCCGATGACTTGCGTGCCAAGAGATTGGACGCACGTTGGCTGATAAAGGAGCCAAATCCTGTGCCCCATGCAGCGAGATTCTTAGATGGACTAGTAAGGGATGTAGGTAGAATAGAAGATGCTGGAGAATGAGCAGGCGTCGGACTAGCGGGCGACGCCGAAGTTACCGGAGAATCGTTTGCAGATGCAACCCTTGTATTAAGAGAGAATGGACGAAGGCCCCCCGTTGTTGCGCTTGTGGTTGAGGCAGATCCATGCACAGAGGCAAGAATATCTGCGCCATCGACATCAGCCTTGGTCACTTCTACGGGCGTATCTGTTCGTGTGTTGCTTGTCGATGTTGAATCGGAACGGTGCGCCCATCGATCACGCACACCTCCAACGGCTTTGAAGAAATTGGCAGACCCAACACTGACGGCGCGCGAGACAGCATCACGGGCGGGAGCAAGTTGTTGCTCAAGCTTCAACTCTTGAATACCCTCTGAAAGGCGCAAGCCAATATCTGCCACAACAGAAGGTTTTTCGTTGCAGGGATGTCTGTTCATGGATAGGAGTCATCATCGAGAAAGCGACCAGTATACAAGACGCCCTACCTCGGCTCAATAATATCAAAGATAACAGGATCGGTAACCTTTTCCCACACCTCATACGCGTTAGTTTTCCTGAACTCCGAAAGCCACACGGGATTCAAGTCATCAGGAGCCGTTGGAGTTCCTCCTGCTTGCAATTAGCACAAAATCGGGCTTGAATGCTGAAGGACGTACCTGAGCCATTAGTTACCATAATCCGATTTGCGGCTGATTTGGCCAAGAAATCCTGATACTTGACTACAGAAAGAGCAGCAAAGACGTATTCCTCGAACTACAGTCATTCCATGAGCAACATAAGAACACATAATGCATGGTGCTGTGTACGTACTTTGCTTCGGAGATAGTCGTCACTTCCCTTAAATCTGCATAGTTTCATGGCTTCGGCACATATTTTAGAGATGTGAACTTGAACGTGCTTACTGTAAGTTCGTCGAAGGACTCTCCTCATTCCAATTCTCATTGACATCATGTATTATCTCGTCCATCCACTTGCGATCGGCCGCTGTTAGGGCTGATGACCGTTCTAGATGTGGGTTACGAAATTCAAACGCGCCCGTCTCGATCTGAAAGCTAAGGGATGAGATACAAGACAGCTGAGCCTAGGTAGGGGAAACGTACATTGACAAGGAGATCAACCTCCTTTTGTGATGTGACGATGGCATTGGTAGCGCCGCATAACCAGCTTGCGGTACCTTTAATCACGTCGATTTGCTGAAGTGGTAAATAAGGTTGGAAAAACGAGCCCTGTTCGTGTATGAACATTTAATGTCATCGATTAGATAATGAGATTTATTGACCTTTCCAAAGAGGTCAAGAGGAAGACCCATGAAGGCCATCATACTTTTAGGATCTGATGTCTTCAATGACGACGGGCGCTCGAGAGTCGGTGCTCGTGCAGCGAGTTGTGGAGAACCACAATCATCCAGTGTGTGCAGCAAACCTGGTCCATGATCGGCTTATATTAGTTGATGCACGGGAATACTTTTTAGAGACACACCAGGTATTAGCGAAACCAAAGAATATTGGTAAGTGCACAAACGTTCGACAGGATGTCCATAGAACACGATCTGGGTCAAGTTCAGAGATGGCGAAGGACCAAGGACGGTTTCGTACCCTTTGCTGAAGCATCATTGCCTTGACGAGAATAAGCGTTCTTTGTCGGAACATGTGAACAAATTCACGTCTTATAGGGCATTAGTATATTGTGTGGAGGTCTGATCAGCGACCTACAAACTTGTACCTTAGCAGAACCGTGAGCCCAGACGATAAAGCAACAAAAAGAATGACGAACCCATGTAAAACCCACTCTCCGTCAATTGACTTCTTAAAGAATGTTCTAGAGAGATAGCGAAGTCATCCAAAATACTAGGATCGGTGAAATCCCTTTGATTGAACAAAGCAGTGGTCACAACGCCCAGTTTGTCTCTGAAAGCTATTTAGTTGGCATGAAGGGTAACTGTAACCTGATACGCCAACCTTATTGGACCAAAAACAGGCTTGGATGCCAACACTACCACGGCTTTCTGTACTGTCGAACGCGTAACATCCGGTGCTTTGACTCGGAGAGCAGACGCGGCTATCTGTTGATTACATCTAAGAACAAAAGTATAAAATGCGAGTATCGAGTGAAGCTTCTGAACCTAGACTCACGATATGCCGAAGAGTGTAGTAGGTTTTGGCCCAGAGGGTACGACGTGGAAGTACGCGTAATCTTCAACGCTCTGATGGCCTCGTGAAAGGAAATGATATAAAGATATCCGGTACGAAACATACCAGGTGGGCACCGTCTGGGAGGGATAAAAACGGGAGAATTTTGGCCACCTCTTCGTCATCAAAAATATCCCCCTTCGAATATTCTATCCGTGGCCCGATCTATGAGAAAACTTTAAATCAATGAACCATTCATCGTGTCGAAACAAACAGCTGACGCACCAAATGGTTGAAGTCGACCAATGCGACACCATGGATGATGGGCTCGTTTTTTAAATTGACAATCAAAGACTCTGGACGCGCCTTTCGCGATGATACTGAAGCAGTTGACGACATTGAGGATCTATCCTCTCTTTTGGCCATGGACGGTGGATATGTTGGCATTGTGTTATCATCATGATCCTTAGGTTCCTCATAAACTGAAGCTGAGGCCGAAGAAACTGGAGTATCGTTGATACTGTGAAGGGACATGCTACTGCTATCTTCGGAGTCGAAGCCAGTATTCACCCTGTAAGGACGCGGATTCCTTTCCATGAGTGAGTCGTCGTAATGGCTCTGAATTGGATGGTGATCGGAATCCAGCATTGAATTCCGCTGTGATAACGGTGGGGATGAGAGAGGTATTGAGCGTTGAGAGGCGGTGTCTGCGTCGTCGTCATCAGCGTCGTGGTCAAAGAATGAGTGAGTACTATTAGCGGGGGCCGGAGAAGGCTCTGGCAATAAAGGAGCCATCGAAGGTTACGAACAAGCGTCGATCACAAGTTTCTCATGTTTACACGCGCCTACATCTCCAGGCTGGCACCCAATCTTGCTTCTACGTACTCTCTCTTGGTTGTGACTGGGACGGTCTATGCAATTGATCCCTGAAGTAGGTTCTCAGCACTATGTAATTGAATAATTGCAGAACCGAAAATAAAATTCCAATGCACTATTGTAAGTGGAACGGACAGCATTGTTGCTGATCAGATTCTGGAAAGTCAAACATCTCGTAGTTTTGCTATCGTCCATGTGCGCCAGAGAGACGGATTGAAGGACTTCAACTTATGAATACCTTTCAAATGGCGAGAAGTGCTGAACTAACAGTAGAGCAGCGATATTTGTCAAAGAACTTCAAAGGCGCAGTTCAAACTCTGAGATAGTCGCCAGCAAGTATACCTATGGAGTCAGACGACAAGGCTGATGTGAGAAATATGTACGAATCGTGGCGAAACTTGGCGTCGTTCATGTGCTTCCTGAATAAGAAAATAGTCCGTCTTCGCTCATGAAGCAGGAACGCCGGACTTTGGTGAACATGCTGTTTGGACGCTCAGATCCCAGAGACGGGCCTGCGGCAATCCAAAGTTCAGCCGTACTCCAAGAAGATAAGTAGATTATATGACTGGAGTGGTAATAACGTGCTTCGAAAAAGTGTATTCAAAGAGGCATGGAGTGCACGTGCGTTGAAGCGTTGGATAAAAATACATTTGTCCGGACGCCGCCATCATCTCATCAAACGAGGTCCCCGAGCTGGCAGTGACTGCGCCCCTGGACATTGGATCACAGCATCGGCTGTCTCCCTGCTACCACGATGATGATAGCTCTGCCGGCTATCCTCCTCTGTCTACTTGGTATCGGTGTTTTCTCGTCACCTCTACAGCAGAATGAGCAGCTTGTCTTGTCCGGTGATCAATCGAAGCCAAGTCACCAGGGCTGGCTCGACCCTCGTTTGAACGGCGGACGTTTCTTAGATGTGAATGATCTCCCTAGCCTTCTCCATGGACCTTTGTACTTACCATGTTTCAAAAGTTCACTACCCCCGAACTTGGAGAACCGCTAAACGTCATAATTTCAGCTCTCTCAGACCCTTACATACTCACTGACCATGGATTCCGTGAATATTCGAGGCGAGTTGTATAGATAATCGTAATCTCACCTGATCTGAAGTCTTAACGGTTATGTAGGTCAATTGGCTTCTCTCATGAATGTCTTGGGCTTCATATTGGAGACCTCCACGAAGCAGATCTTGGAGACGGCGATGGTCACAAGCTCGAACATTACCTTGCACGACAATACTACTTTCCAATCTGGGGCACTTGCTGGGAAAGCCTTGCAGGTGGGATTAGAACCTTTACCTGCCTCCTTTTGTTTAAGGAACTTTTGTACTAGGAGGAAATCATTTCAGAGCATGGAAGCAGAATGGTACGGATGCCAATAGTGGCGCATGGTTTCTTGGGTAACAGTGGCATTCGTATCGATCCTCCATTGCAAAGTTAACCGACCCCTTACAGCGTCTCAAAGGAGGAGGTGAACAAATCTATTTGGATGTCAACTAATATGCTGACGAATACCTCAGGATTCCAGCAAGAATCACAAAATTGTCCCAAATGGTTACAACATAGGTATATCATCACTCTTCATTATCTTCGATGAGTAAATCAACCCCCATCTAGGACGTGATCTTCTGGTAAATCGCGCGATTTCAGTAAGTTGGTGGAAGGGGAAATGGTGGAAAGCTGAGCTAGAGTGGCGGGATGATCTTTTGGAGCCGGGAAGCGAAGGTTTTGCCATGTCCCCTTCTCTGTTCCCAGTCTAATAACTAACTATCCTCTATGTAGGTGTCAATCATGGCATCGCCCAAGACGGACTGGTTGCCGTCTTAACTGTGTTCAGACTTTGACATTACTTTTCCGACCCCGCTTTTTTATCTTAACGAACCCGTTCGGCTACCGGACATAAATTATTCGACATGTGTACCATGTAGTTACTTTGTCAACCTAGCTTGTACTCATCGCTCCTTCATAGATTCCCTATTTCGTGATATCCTTATTCTTTCGATTGTATCTCCTTGTAACGTTATCATGCTTTAGGTGAATATCCAGACATTGTTCATCCCTTCTGTCCCTTCTGATTCTGTGCACGCGTATTTATTCGTTGGCACATTTCCCCCCCACTTCGAGTTCCCATTACCATACCATAGGCACAGGAAAATTCACGCACTTCCCACTTCGGGCCGCTTATCGAGACCATCTGACAAGTATATCGAGTCCCGCTGTCTCCCGACACCACAAGAAGCCCTCTGAACGGTCCGCTCCTAGGCCGGGATCTTGGCAAAATTCTTTCCTTTAACAAATCTACGCGTGTTAGGAAGCATGAGACCTTTTTTTACCAACTTAAAGCATCGTTTCTGGTAGCCTTTCTGATCAAGATGTTCCTTCCCATCATCATCTGGCTCAGCGCAAGTTTCCTCCAGTTCTGCTTCGCAGCACCAAGTGTATCTTTGATTTCCAATTCCTTGTTAGACGCGAATGGCATCTTCTTTGTTTCCTTCGATGGAGTCGTCAACGTTAACTCCTTCCAGCTCTCAGCGGTGCTTACCCATTCCAGCTACCAATTTGCCGCCTGGTATACCTCGTCAGGCACCGTTGTACTTGGACGTCGTCTTCTCCCTTCCGGTGGTTGGTCGACGCTCCAACTCCCACATCAAATCTCGACGAGTGATTCACATAATGTGATTGTACTGGGCGTGTCACCTGCAGACGGAAAAATCCACGTTGCGATGGACTGTCATAGCTCAACAATGTTTTATACGAGCTCTGAGGCAGGGTTAGCTACCAATGGAGCGAGTTGGGTCGCTAGTCGCTTTGGCACCATAGTTACTACTCTGGGGACACTAAACATCGGGACGTGCGTTTCCCAGTCTCTTTCTTTTTTCCGACGTGGAAGTGATTTCCCCCAAAATCCCAGGACTATAACATATCCCCAGTTTGTTGTAACACCTGATAATCTCCTCCAATTTGTGTACCGGACCGGCGTCTCCGGTAATGGCGCTACACAATTGGCAGAGTACAACGGTGGCGTATGGTCGAACGTTGGATCATGGGCTTCTGCTTCAGGGACATATACTTCTACGAATGGTGTCACTAGTTCTGCGCGCAATCTTTATATCCATGGATTTACTTACGGTTTAAATCGCCTACACGTAACGGGCACATGGCGAGAGCAGGTCGGGGGCGTCTCCTGTAGCAGCGGAGGGCTAACAAACCATGACACGGTCTACTTCTATTCCGACGACAAGGGTGAGGCGTGTTCGAAATATCCTTTGACTTGACTGTTGCTGAATATTATACTCAAGGCCGTACTTGGCATAACAGCGCAGGAGGCTCAATTGGTACCTCAGGTTTCAGCCCAATCAACGTCAATACAGCAGGAATCATCGTAGATCCACTCAATGCTGATCATGGTCTCATGAACCAAGAATCACAGGTTGTCGATTCTACCGGACAAATTCACATAATTATCTCATATGTCCCAGGTATGTCCTTTGAATCACATTTCTGACTCTCGAGGGTTACGCCACGTCTCCAGGACGTTTTACTCAATGTGTGACGAATTACGAAGCCGATCGCATCGCACATGGATTCGCGTTCCATCTTTATCGGTCCTCTGATGGCACATTCACAAAATTCGAGATCCCTTTCCCGATAAATGCGGTCGGACGCTCGCAGATAGTATTGGACAGTGCGGACAACGTCTACGTCGTACTTCCATTCGTACGAATTGTCACTGCAAGCAAGTCGTCAGGATGGACAGACTGGACGCTTGCCTTTGACGGCGTGGCGGCAGGCTTGAATGCTTTCGGGGAAGTTACTGTCGATCGGGCCAGAGTAGTAAGTGGGGTGCTTTCGGTACTTTATCAAGTTAAAAGCACTGGTACCACTCCTTCTGCGGTTCATCTTATCGATTTTAACCTAAATGGCTAAAAGCGCATGTTGCATATCGATATACGCAAAACATAGAGGCAGGTGTGGCGTCACGGTTGATTACAAGTAAATACTTTGTTTCAACTTTTTTGGTAGGACCTAGTTGGGTCACATGAGTTGCCCATAGTTGAGCCATTCACTATCGAGCGCCTAGCCATCCGATTTTCTGGGTGAAAAAGAAATCGATTATAAGGCACGCCTGTGGATTACATAGTATCCAGCGATGCTATCATCCGTCTCAGTCACAGACATGACTCAAACCCAACGACACACCACTGCAAATCCCTACGAAGTCCAATTCGGGTATTCAAGAGCTATTCGTCGCGGACCCTTTATCTTCGTCTCGGGCACCACTTCAATTGACCCAACAACCGGCGTCGTACAACATCCAGAGTCGGCATACGAGCAGACACTGAAGATTTTCACTGAGATCATTCACGCGATTGAAGCCTTGGGCGGGACGCGTCAGGATGTGACGCGCGTGCGGATGTTCGTGACGGCAGATGAGGACACGGATGATGTAGGACGCGCGTTGAAAGAAAACTTTGGAGAAGTAGGTCCTGCTGCTACGATGATCGTTGGTGCCAAATTTGTGAGAGCGGAGATGAAGGTCGAGATTGAAGCGGATGCGGTAGTCTCGTGGTATGTACTACGGTACCTTAAGAACATATCTTCAATGCTGATTTTTTAAGATCGAACTTGACTGTCGTAATCTCAATGCGATCATCACTGATAATTCTAAAGTTGGTAGTTCTAAGTAGTTCTAAAGTAGAGGAGGCATACGATACGGATGTCAATGTACACGTTTTATACAGAAGGCCAGATACAGTAGTTGACAGTGGCTAGTGAACGATTACGCGTTCAGACTTCTTACAATTCTCTTGGTTCTCGGGAATAAGTAGGACACAAAAGCCTGCGAATACGAAGACGACGACACTGATGTACACGGGAATGGAGCGGTTGATCATGAGAAGCATTCCACCAAGCATAGGTGCAATCATGCCACCTCTGAAAGGGAAATAAAGTCGCAGTTTCCGGTACAAAAAGACAAAACACCCACATTCGCGAGATAGCCGAAGCGATTCCACAGGCTGTTCCCCTAACTGAGAAAAGGTCACAATCAATCTCCATTTCTACAATTCATTGTTAGACATACCCTTCGTCCCGAAGATCTCTGGGGTCCACCCATAGAGAACAGCCCACATCGTCTATGAGATCATGAGAACTTCGGACGGAAAATGGACGATGATGAAGACTGACTGTTACGCTCAAACTGATCCCGACAGTACTCGCCCTCACCGCCCATGACGACTGAACCGCGACGAACACCACACAAAAGAATGCTGTTATGAACGTACTACCCGCCAATGACCACTTGCGGCCCAGTCTCGATTCTATAAGCCACGCACCGAGCTATACAAGGTTGAGCTAGGGTACATGTGAATAACGTCAGCTTACGATGGCACCAGGGCATCCTCCGATGGTGAAGATGACTACATCCCACAACGACTCCTCTAAGCTTTTTGTTTCTGCCACGATTACATCCTCCGACCCGGGCGTCGTCTCTAGAAGTTTTGGAAGGAAGACATTAAACATGGTAAAAGCTATGAAATCTCATGAACATCTCGTTGAAGTCACCGCGCCAGTGGCAAAGAAAGTGGTACTAACCAAGAGACATAGAACACCACGCTGCCCAAACTAACAAGGTTGTCCGCAACCACTCGGGTGACAGTACCATCATAACTCGATCCAACCATGCCCAGAGCGGTTTCCTCACCAACCGTGGCAGGCACTCGCAGAGGCGTTTCTCGTACACTGACGAGATACGACGACTCCTACGGTTTCCCGGCGAGACACCGCGCCGTGGAGGACGAGGTGTTGGGCGTGGTGATGTAGGAGTGGCCACAGGTGACGGGGGTTTGCTATCTGTATCACCTCCATTTTGCGAGAGGGCTGGAAGACTTGTTGGCCCGGGGAAAACAGGAATGTATACCTCGGCAGGAGTTGTGAAGGAGTGTCCATCAAGCATGATTGACGCTTCATCGGTGGAATTGTATTGCGTTACTAAGACAGGTCGAACCGCTTGGGGAGGTGAATCTGAGCTCGGATAGTAATCTCCGTCAACCTCTGTGGCACTGAAGATGGTAGTCGAAGTTGAGCGCGGGCGAGATTCAGAGTTTTTGAAGTTGGTGTGTGGTATGGGGACGGCAAGCGTTGTAGGTGCCTGCGAGGGAAATGGGTGGTGTTGATCTTGCACGTCTTCAAGTTCGAGGGTCAAATCCGATCCGTTAAACCGGGAAATCATTCGTAGAGACTCTATGGCTTCTAGGTGTCGACCAGCATGAACGAGGTAACGAGGAGATTCGTGTAGGCGGAAAAAGAGAATGCGTGCGATGAACATAGAAAGCGTCTATCACGAAGGTTAGGTAGCACTTTATCTCGAAAGAGAGAACGTACTATGAGTCCAAGGGCTAAAAGGAGATGTCTCCAGCCTTTATTTTCGATATCTACATTACATGGTTGGTTGGGGAGACATGAACTTCCGGGTATGACAATAAGTGCGACGACCGCTGATAACACGGCGCCCACAGAGAAGAAGACAGACAATGCCGTCACAAGGTACTGTTTGGATTGAGGCATGTGTTCCAGGAGGAGTGTTCCATCTGTCGGCATGGAACCCTGGAGTGATCAAAGAAAGCTCAATAATCGCCTAGATTATGAATATACTAAGCCTACCCCAACAGCGCTTCCGAGAAAGAACAACACAACACAGAGGGTGGCGAATGAATTGGCAAAAGACGCGAGAAGGCCGAACACAGCTGTGAAGCATAACGTGGCGTTAAATGCGGCGCTACGCCCCATTATATCAGAACCTGCACTGTAGTCAAGAATCGTCAGATTTCAGTACACATCGGTACGCACAAGTTCCCCAACCAATTGCTCCAAACATCATCCCAGCAAACATGGCCGATGAAAGACTGCCTATATAGCTGTCTGGAACTACTGGAAATTGAAGAGAAAGTTCCCCAATCTGAGGACAACGAACCGTCATAGTGTATCTGTACGCGAGGAAGCATGATGGCTACTGCTTGAATCCACATCTGGAAAAAGGTTAAAAGGTTGATACATATGGCGCACAATATATGCATACGTTGTCCGCCATCCAACCTGAGGGCATTCTAGATGACACTGAAATTGACATGAAAATATCATTACACACCGAATCCACACAACGACAGTAACGTCCATTGATAGCTCCCCATTCCAATGCGGTCTATAGTTTTGTCTAGCTAGAATTTCATTAGATATGATTCTGGGTTCTGAAACTAATGATTCAACGATACCGGGGTACGACCATCCGACTCCACGTCTTGCTCTGGTATGAGGCTCTGCTGTTCGACGTCACCCTCGTCTTCAGAATAATGACTAGGCATTCTAGCGTCCGTCCAGAAACCTGACGCACGAGGCGTAATAGAGGCCATTGCATCGGGTAAGCGGTTGAACTTATATACGACTGGTCACTCGAGATTACGACCTGGCCTCGATTTACGTAAGATCCATGTCTTTCTTGCACAGCAATATACTGTAAGGCTTCACCAGAACCTTTCACAGGTGCATAAAGAACGAACATGGTCGCCACCGAAGCATAAATGTCTCTTCTAGTTTAACCCAAATTTGCTGAGCTCGAGGACTGCACACTATTATCGCGCAATTCAGAACGGAGTCTGAAGCTCGCAACTTGTACCACGATCGTGACTCCGTGTGCTCTACTGAGGTTAAGTAGAATGGAATCATGAAATCAAAGAGAGATGGCCAGCCTGAATGTATGTGCATACTACGAATCGTGGTTTCTCCGACTCGGTCCGAGTGCAAAGGTAACTTCCGTAGGGAGATAGCTGGGACATCACATGCACCACAAGTAACACTCTAGGTACTTGTTACAGGAGGCACTCGGCGTGGCTAACATCTGGGGCATCAGGCTGCAGTCGAACCTATTTTGTTCTTCTTAATTTTTAAATAAGCCTGCCAGGACGTCGACCTCTGACTGAGGTACAAATTAGAAGCAGTATCCTCTAGCCTAGTGCGTTACTGGACAGTTCGCAACCTTGATGTCAACTGCCGGCGACATTGCAGAAGTCGCCTCTGGCTTGTTCTATGATGATCGACTTTGGCAAATTGCGAACTGACCCAGAAGCCGATGTGGATGACACTTCTTGTCTCTGGTACATTGACATGGAGATATTTTGTCTACGTTACTTTTTGAGCCTTGTACAAGTCCATGATCATTTGTTATAGCTGACAATAACACCGTAGGGACACTGCGGTGCTCTATTTGCATGGTCTGCTGTGTGTCGATCCCGGGCCTGTGTCCAACACTGCGTGTCTCATTGTAAGGTGCCACTGTAATCCACCTTCAAAAATGATAAGTACGAGTTGACGTACGATACCTTGTAGTGTTTGTGCGCGTCCCGCATGATTCATTCTCGTATGACGGGTAATTATGAAGTCCTGTCTAGAGAGTTGTCACGTCGAATGAGGGAGAATATTAGAAAAATAACAAGTTTTAAGTGGACACCAAAAGCATGGTAATATGGAAGCAGAGAGGTAGAAAGGCCAGATCTAGCTACCACGGACAAGAGAAAACAGAAACAAAAAGGACGGAAAGTAGTTGCAAGTCTTACAGTGTCGGGTACCGGAGATCCGTGGTGTGACCGTGACGAATAGTCAGTGGGAGCGTGACAGACCGTGTCAATTGACGAGCCTTCTCGAATTCGAGACATTGGTCAGACACCGACGCTCCTTTGAATTTCGATAACATATGGCGTCTGTATTAGAAACCAACCCGTATTTCGAAGACGACAGCGAAGATGACTTTGATTGGGAAGAGGTCCAGGTGCCTGAACACCAGGAACGGGCAAACCAACGGCAACACGAAGAACACCTCGAAATCACGATACCAGCTGCTGGTTCACGTTCGAAGAAAGCTGCGATCGCCAGCAAGTCTGTCTTGAATCCCATATTTTCACTCGAGAGATGTGTTTTTTATGCCATGAATCAGGTTCAAAGGGGTCCCTCACGAAGAGCGGCTAAGACGGATCGACTGTCATAAGATGCACACAGTCGTATTACTAGCCAACGCGTGGGTTCGCAATAAATGGTTGAATGATGAGTTATTACAGGTACGACTGTTTCTCTCTCGTTCGTCAATACGCCTTTATTCTCGCGTTCAGGCCCGCCTTCTTTCCTTGACGCCTTTGTCGCTTCAGAATGCATTTGGAATGATTCACAAATCCAGAATGCCTGACCAAAACCAACGGGGTAGAGCGTTTGAAACCGCTATGAGCAACCTTGTCGAATGGTGGTCAAAGACGTACTTTGAGGTCACTCCTTACGGGCACATAAAAAACCGGACGTATGATGACGTTCAAGCTAAACTTGCAAAGCTTGGTCCACATACAGGCCCAGATGACATATTGGACGTTGAAGATATTGAGGATGTCCTCGGCGAAGAATCAGAGAAGATAAGGAGCCCCAAAAGCCTCATGAAACATGCATTAATGGCGAGCGGATCGAGAGATGTCAGTGCACAGCTCTTCACGGCTCTTTGTCGCGCCCTTGGGATTCCTGCACGATTGGTTGCAAGCCTACAAAGCGTCCCATGGCAAACACATGTTGGTAAGCCAAAGCCGACGTATACGAGAAAGCCGAAAGAAGATACGGGAAAGGGCAAGGCTAGGGCGACCGAAGATGGAGACGAGAATGATGATACTGGGGACACAAACACCCTTGCATCAGTTTCGAGGTCTGGTTCCGAGACACCGAGTCTAGGTAATGCATTTCCCGCGGAAGGGCGACGTCGCGATGGGACTTCCGTTACCAAAAGTGCCAAGGCGAAAGGGAAGGAAAAGGCGAAATCAGTCATCACTCTCCGTAAGGTGAGGAATAAAGGCCGTCGCTTAGGAAGTGTTTCGGGTACCTCTGGCGCAGGTCCAAGTAGATTAGGTGATATACATCTCGTCTAACTATGCAATGTACATTATATTGATGGATACGCATCTAGCCCCAGCCGCGCCAGATCCTAGAACAACCCCGCCTGTGTTCTGGACAGAAGTATTCTCCCGCCCAGACGGTCGTTGGATACCCGTCGATCCAATCAGGGCTTTCGTGAATAAACGCAAGGTATTCGACCCAACGCCTACCTCCGCCCCACCACCCCCCGTCCACTCGCCTCTCTTCCCACATGCATACGCTGCGGCACTCGACCGGCGGGCGATTGTCAACAATGCAAGTAGAATGGCGCAGCAGGAGAACAGGATGGTATATGTATTGGCTTTCGAGGAGGACGGATATGCAAGGGATGTGACGAGGAGATATGCGAAGGAGTTTAGTACAAAAATCGCGAAAGTGCAGGGGGGAAGTAGTACGATTGGGGGAGGAGGCAAGGCACGTCATGCATGGTGGGAGGCTGTCATGAGCATTGTCACTCGACCCTACCGATTGGTATGCTCGTCTCTTCATTGTTTGAGCAGATGAGATCTCATTTCAAATTATCAGAATCGAGATGACGTTGAAGATGAGGAACTCGATACCGCACAGATGACTGAGGGCATGCCGACTACGATCTCAGGATTCAAGGATCATCCAATGTATGCATTCACGTTCTTTTGACATCAAAGTATTAGAATCTAAATCATATCACTTCTTAGATATGTCCTCGCACGACATCTCAAGCAAAATCAAGTTATACATCCTCCAGATACTCCTGAACTTGGTAAATTTCGGGGTGAAGCCGTATATTCCAGATCTGCTATTGTCTCTCTCAAGACCGCTGAAAACTGGATGCGAAGCGAAGGGCGAATGGTCAAGGAGGGCAGCCAGCCTCTCAAGATGGTCAAAATTCGTGCAGGTACGATAAACCGGATGCGAGAACTCGAAGTGATGAAGGATGAGCTTAAGGAGGCCGGAGAACCGGGCAGCATCGGGGAGGCGATGCAGGGTTTGTATGCACGAAGTCAGACTGAACCCTTTAAACCAGATCCGGTCGTCGATGTAGGTGTATTCCATCCCCTTGTCAATCTTGCCAGTTCTCATGAGATCTTCCTCTCGTTCGGATGATGTTCTCGCTGCCGTTATGATTTACACATCTAGGGTCAAGTTCCAAAAAATAACTTCGGGAATATTGATTTGTATGTTCCTTCAATGCTTCCATTTGGAGCCGTACATGTGCCTTGTGAGAGCGATTATCACATTCTGTCCTGACTTTCTGATTAACAATCTTTTTTAGTCAAAGGTGTCGCGAAAATAGCCAAGAAAATGGGTTTTGATTTCGCAGAGGCTGTCGTGCGTGTTCTCATGTCTTATTTGAGGCTCCAAGTACTCAAGATGTGATCAGACCGGCTTCGAGTTCAGAAAACGCCGAGCGTTCCCGGTCCTAGAAGGTGTTGTTGTTGCACAAGAGAATGAATCCGCTCTATTAGAGGTATATCAAGATGCACATGAGGCAGATCTGCCTTCGTAATTCACCTAACCCACTCTTCTTCTTTCAGGCATATTGGGAAGCCGAACAAGATGCGGAAGAGAAGAATAGAGTCAAACGTGAAGAACGCGTCGTAAAACAATGGACACGTCTAATACAAGGTCTTCGTGTTCGGCAGCGTCTTCGAGAACAATATGCGACCAAACCGCAGGAAGAAACTCACACCCAGGATCCAGATAACAACCGCAGCATGGACATTGACGGCAAGCAGGGAACCCCGAAATCTGAGGTCCGCCCTTCTACTTAGCTCATGACGCATGCTAACCGTTTGATTCTATTTGTTCAGGATATCGTGGTCACTATGTCCCACCCGAGCGTGGGTCCAGGTGGAGGCTTTTTGGTTGGCGCCGACGATGTTGTTCAGCCATTCCATCTTCCGAAACCAAAATTCCAGCTGCTTGAAGATTCTGTTGTGAGTAGTTCCAGCGCAAGGGAAATCACGGAACCGCCGGACCTTGTGGGAGCTGAGGAGTTTGGTAAACACCCACCATCAACGCCGAATGACGACATACACTATTTCGGTACGCTGGACACAGCCCCAGACGCGGTTATGGAGCTCGAGGTACCTCCGCCGACCAGTGAATTGCAGTCGTTTGAGGGTGTTGGCTCTGGAGCTGCGCCTAAGACTATGCGGGAGCTCGCCGAAGACGCTGCCCGACAGCATCATGTAGAGGGTGGAACAGAAAACATTGACGTTGACGTGGACCAGCCTGACCAAGGGCCCGACAAGCGCGGTGGGACTCGAACAAAGTTGGCGCCTCGTCCACTACGAGTAAGTCTGGAAGTGTCTGGTACTCCCGCCACCAGCTCGGGTGCGTCGACTCCGGCATCGAGGACTCGTCACGCGTCAGCTCGCCGCGCTGGTAAGTCTAATGCGAGGTCTAGGAAGAGGACAAGGCAGGATGGTACCGATGATGATTCGGACGACGATCTTTCTGAGCCCTCGCCTAGAAAACGCGCCGCAAGGGCGAGCCAGAAGAATGGGGCGACGGTTCCTACGCCTACCAGGACCTTGAGACCGCGGACGTCCAAGACTGTTGCTCAATGAGAGTAGGCAGAAGAACTGGAGGAGGCATATCGACGAGCCATATTGAGTGACTCGGCAAGTCTTTCTACCTATTGACGAGACTTGGTCAACTACCATATGTTCGATACCCACACATTAATTTTGAACTGCACATCGTATATCTCGGCAGCTAACCATCTATATCATACATGGGTACATTCTTTTAATAGAGCGTCAAAGCCAAGGCTAGGCCCTGGGACCTATTCCGCAGCTCCACCAGGTGTGGCAGCTGCTGTCGATGGCTCCGTTTCGGGAAGTGTGAACGGTATGAGGGATGCAAAAGTGAGATATGACGTATGGCCTCGCACTTCTGGTATGACTTTTGATAGATTGATCTTTGTGGGGGGGATCTGTACAGGGGAGGCAGATGGAGCGAGTGTTGTTGATGGGGCTAACCCAACAAGCTCTTCACTGGGGTCGAGGTCCATCTCTTGTAGCGGCTCTGGAACTACTGTGTCGCTTTCCTCGCTTATTTTTGGCCGCTTCCTCTCTCCCGCGGCGGTATCTATCTCGGATGCCTCTTCTGAATGATCCTTCACTGGCGTAGTATTGTCCCGTTTCCGCTTGTTCTGCTTACCCGCGGCGATTTGTTGCAGTCGCTTTTCTTCACGCTTGCGTTCGGCCTGCTTTAGCTTCTCGCTGATGTCGCAGATAGACTGGGGCACAGGAACATGCGACACGTCCACGGGCCGCAGGAGAGTTTCGTACATTGTAATACCTATGGCAACTTGAGAGAAGGTGTGTATTCTATGTTCATGTTACGAACCAGTGAATCCTGCATCGTTGAGCGCGTTGACGGTTCGCAGAACTTGTTCCATGCATGGGCTGAAACAACATATTCGCGTCATGCGGTCTTTCTTTGGTAAGGATCAAACACGGATGAGGAAAAGTTCCGTTGGCGTTAGATTGGGAGTGTACGCACTCTCAAAGCCCGTTTTGCATGCTCGACAGCTTCCCAGGGAGCAGGCAAGTCAAGGAACACTGTTTGTTTGCGTAGACTGATCATTTTCAGGAGAAGAGGCACACAAAAGGTCAGTTTACCTGAGTCTACGGTGTCCTCAACCGTGAATCCGTCTTTACACACGTTTCTGTGTGTTAGGGTTACGACATTGTTCATTCCATGTCTTTCGAATTCTTCTCTAGAAACGGGGGTATTACAGGTCAGTTAGAAATGGTATGCGTGCAATGGAACTTGCTTTGCTTTTGCGGCCCTTGTCTCGTGAAACTCATATGACCACAGATGGCCACTAGAGCCGACTGTCCGGGCTACAGAATGCGAAAAAGATCCCGATCCCGTACCTATATTGAAAAAGGTAAACACCAAGACCATAGGGAGTGCCGTTATACAAACCTGTAATTGTTTGATCGTTGAGAAAAATGCCGTCAAGAGCGATGAGAGGACACAATAATGAATTGAAACCAAAAGTATGGATCGAGAGACACGCCATGCAGCGGCAAGCAGAGAGAAGATGTATGTAAGGAGACACACCTGCTTCTATGACTCGACTTCCAGGCTTAATGTCGAGGTGAGAAGTAATGAATGCAATATCCGCCAAGTAGAGAATTTGGGTGCGATGAGGAAGGGCCATGGTCCACAGCTCGGGTGTTGGGCGCAAGACGTGTATGAATCCCTTTCCTTTGCGCGAGCCAACTTTGGAGCCATACGGCATGCCCACTAGGTCCGCATGTCGATAGTGGCCAAATTTACTATTGAATTCTTTGCCTGGGGTGATTACGAGCGGCTGGAGATAGTCACGGGTCTGATGAATCGGGTTAGCAGGGCGCCGGGCTTGGACAGTCATGTACGGACGAGCCAGATAATGACTACATCACCCGCTGCGATTTCTCGTGCAGTGGACCACATCGTGGAGGAGGCCAAGAAATTTATGATGATCGAAAAGGCAATCAAATCTGCAGATTGGGGTTGTGCGTGGGAGAAATCGAAGGTGTCAGCTGTCACTAACCTGGATCTGTAAGTCATCCGCATCGGCTCAAGGGAGAACAAGAACGTCTGAAGTGACACTCTCCCTGATCACATAGGGTTACGCCGGATGCCGGGGTCTCCAGCCAATTTTTGGAGACAAAACACCCATCAACTTCAATATCAATCTCCATCTGGATCACACTTCGCCGTTAGAACCAAAATGGACATCTGAGAAGGTCCTAGCCAATCAGCCGCTAGCCAATAAATCACTCTTCGAAGCGCTTGCAGCCCATCTTAACCTGTCAGGGACAGCTCAGCTCTCCGAAGCTTTTTTCCTCCCGCTTCCCCCATCATGGACCCTCCCAACCTCTCCTTCAGTGCGTACACCTGCTGCTTCAGTCTGCGCAGCCCTCATCCAGCCCAACAGTTGGAATTGTCGATTTTTCGCAAGAGGTAATTTTAGCCACGAACGCGCGTCGCGCCACTCCTCACTTTGTTTAGGCCAGATGGATCTACATGACTCCCTCTGTTTATGACCTGCTTGGTATGCTGATCATCGAACTTGCGTGACGAGACTAACGTCAAAGAAGGCTACGAGCCTCACGAGCTGATAGGGAGGCCCTCGTTGGAGCTCGTACACCCAGACGAATTTACGACAGTCAAACGAATACATCAGTAGGATTGATCGATGTTCCCTCCTGACTGGAGGTCTGATCTATATATAGTGATACCATCGTCAAGGACAAAGCGGCCGTCATCCTTTATCTGAGGATGAAGCACAAGGTGCCCAGTCGTGGATACATCTTGTGTGGGATCGTAAGCTTTCTCCATATAGCCTTGACATCTACTCATTGCAACCTCATCATTGTCAGTCGAGGTCAGTTCAGGTGGCGCCATCATGTCTCTTTCAGCCTCGGCTCAACACGTCTGTAGGACAGTCGTTCATAACGTCTTGGTCGGTAGCGTATCATTCGCGAATCCTGCAAAGGCTATGCATAATGCCTCTACTGCACAAGAAATAGAAATAGTTTCGCCCACTACACCTAATTTCCAAGCAAAAGTAGGTTTATATTACAATACTCAACGCGTCTAGTTCTAATCGGTCTCTGTGAAGCGCTGGCACGATCCGCTGGTCAGTCCACCCCGTGCCCCATCACTGAGACTTCCTCCACTCTCATCTGTGAATACCTGGAATTCACGGCACAGCTCAGGCAGTGCCTCTGAAAGTGATTCCGACGAATCAAGCTCGACGCCAGAACTCCAAAGACAGGATTCTTTCCAGTTCAGCCATCTTCCCAACCAATCTCTTAGAACCCTCTTCATTCTCGACCGCTTCACGGAAAGGGGAACGATCATGTACTGCTCCAACGACTGCCTGGTTACGACTCTTTCAGCCATCGGGCGTTCTTTCTTCGATTATGTACATGCATCAGACGAGGTCACGGTGAAGAAATGGATCGAGACTGTAAAAGGCTGGGGCGTAAACGAACTCGGCCAACCGAGCGATGGAGGATTTGGATACGGATGTTTCACGCTGTTAGCCAAAGGCAGAGACTCCAGGTAATTGTTATACCTTCACCTGACCATTACCAAGCTCATGCCCTTCGTCCTAGTCGACGCGTGGCAGATCCTGTCGAACCGCGACACAGGAATGGGAGACATCGAGCCTCGCGGTACACTCGTGACTCGGGACGCGCGTCCCACATCCTCGGTCGCACTCAAGCTGGTTCTTCCTTGACCTTGCCGCCGATGGAAGGGCAATCTCCTGAAGTGCTCGTCGATGCCATCTTCTCTGCCCATTCGGATGGCTTAATGGTTGTCTTACGTCGAAGCGAAAACGCATAAACACCTCGCCTCGTTTTTCTCCATCCTCATGGGTCTTCAGCTTGTTTTCGTGTTTTATGCTTTGATTCAATATGTTATCTTGTTATGCTTGTCTGTGGTATAATTCAGCCATTGGACATATTTATCCTCCTCTTTGTCATCATTGCTTGACTGTTATCTGATTTGATCCCTATTTTCTATTTGCTTTGAAGGTTGTAAGGTTTATATGTCATGTATACTCAGCCCCGATTATAAAGCTCTTGACTTCCCGTATGATTTAGATCGCTCGAAGAATTGTAAACATACGTCCCATCCGCTCGCCAACTTACTGGTTTTGGTGGCGTTCTAATGATCGGTTTGATACCCCACCGGGAACCAGATCCAACTGATATTATCGCATCTCATCAAAGAAGGAAATCTGATGTGAATTCCGCATATGTAACATATTTCGCAGCAACTGAGGAACCCCTTGAGATGCAAACAGGGCTGTAGATCTCACCGGTACAAACTCAAAATCACACCACCAGGCCAAGAGCCCTTAACGAGCCTAGTGTAGCCAGGACAACGGATGTCAGATGCCATTCTCGGCAAGAGCTGCTTGGGAACTTGAACAACAAAATAAGTAAAGGAACAATATCATATTCCGATTACTGTCAGATGGAAACGCCGACGCGGAAAAAGTCCGGCGCAAAGGCATTAGGGTTTGAGATCTGTATAGTGTTGGTCTTTCCCGCCTTAAACCCAGAAAGGGACACTAAATAGCCAGAGAGCAGGATGTCCCAACTCTGAATTGGAGCATTTGGTCATCTGAAAGAAATATCACGGGCCTGCTTGCTTACCTGAGCAGATATGGGCATCTGTACCTGCACAGCGGCACCCCCATTAATGCTGATGAAAGCATTACGACAGTTGGAGCACGCTGTGTTGGTCATGGTGAAGTCACCATTTATATAATCCAGAGCTAAAGTTTTGGTCCCCCCTGATGTACCCCCATCGACGTTGTTAATAGTCAAAGTTCCACCGTTCCCGATGAAGCCCACGACTGTCACGGATTCGTTGACCACACGAGTAGAGGCACCGCCGGCGAGTGTGTTAGTAGCGGCGGCGGCATCGTAAAAGGTGAAAGAAAGAGGCGCAATGGTGGTCGCGTCGCTTAGTTTCAAGACAACGGAGCCATGAGCGGCAACAGTCGAAGTATATCTGTAATCAAGTGAGAGAAAGTAAAATGGAGTGCTTAGGGGGAGTCATTACGTGGTGACAAGCTTGCCAAGTGATGTACCCTTAATGAGGTCGACTGCGTTCGCAGATGAAAACCCGACATCAGCTAAGTTAAATACTAGAGATCGGGTCGAATCCTGCCAATTGATGAGTACTGTTCGGCATCGAATTAAATTACTTCAGATTCGAGTGCCCTTTTCACGATGTTGCATCAGCTTACCTACAACTGTAGAGCCATCTGCGAGGGGTCCGGCCCAGACATCGTGATCGTTGGTGTATCTGCGCTTGAAGCTAATGGATTTTCCCAGACTGTCTTGCTGGATGAGAGGAAGGTGCATAAGCTTTTAGACGAAGAATTGAAAGTTTGTAGTTTACATTTAGAGCAATGATCTCTGTATTCCTGAGGATATCGAGCGTGGAGCTAGTTGGATTAGTTAAATCCGTTGAAATGAGCAAAGGAGATCTACAGCCGACGGTTCAGTTATCACATGTCAAAGTCGGGAACAAAAAAAGATGCGACGTACTTTGCTGCTGCCCAAAATGCAAAATGAGTCTGTTGTTCCGCGGTTGTCAGTCCTGAATTGCCGACCTCGAGCAAGTCGAGATCTGTGGGGTGGTTGAGGAGAGCACCTCAAAATGTGGCATGATATTCTACCATTCCAAGCTCCTGGTCCAGCGAATTGAGTTATTGGAACTACTTGATTAATTATCCTGAACAGGTTGTCCCAGGAAGCAGGTGGCCCAATATCGTTCCTGGAGAGAAAGATAGTCAGGCAATGCTTTTGCGTTCCTAATGAACAACCTACGAGATGCGCCAACTGACGTGTTGCTTTGATCAGTGTGGTCCAAGTGGAAATAATCAAGACGTACGAATTTCCAACTGTACTAGCAGGCCACCTGGCGGGATCTACAAGATATGAAGGTTTTTTGAGTAGAAACGACAAAGTAGAATCCACACCTTGAAGTCCCCATTCGCAGACCGAAAATACTATCGGACGCTGGGTGGCGTTTAATGCATCCCTCATAGCGGTAAAATGAGGCTGGGTCTCCTGTCAATCCATGTCTTTGTCAAGAGAACCAGGATGTTACCTCAATCTATTCACAAGTATAATTTTGAGGTCTTATATACATAGGAAAGGTAACCCACGAACCTCGATCGGAGGATTAAAATCCACAAAATCTGTAGGACTAACTGTCACTTTGGTGAGGCTTTACCTTAACGACTGACGCGAGTAGTTAGCCACCTGCATAGCAATTGTCATACTGCAAGGTCGGGTCAATGTCAAATAAACACCTGGGATGATTTAAGTGTCGTCACCTTCAGGTAGTCTGCTCCCCACGAAGCAAAAGATTCTGCATCGGAAGTCTCGTGTCCTAGACTTCCCAAGTACTTTGCTGTACCCCCAACGGAATCGCAAGCAAAGAAGCCGCTTGCGGGTAAATGATAAATCGACTGGGTCAAAGGAAAATGTGTGGGTACATACCCATCAGAGTACAGACCAAATTTTAGTCCAAGATCGTGTACAAACGTGGAAAGTGCCGGAATACCCGAGGGTATCGTGGTCGTATCCCAGGTAAAGCCGCCTGAGGCATTCCGTGATTTACCCTGCCATCCACAGTCCCTAAAGGAATCGTGGAGATCAACAACTCTTGAGGTGAACTTGTAGCATCGTGACGCACAGATTGAGATGGTTGTATCCCAGTGAGCTTAGCCCCAGACTAACAAGACTTTGGGCCGCTGCTCGATATTGTGCCTCCGTCGTTGTACAACTTTGGAGTCGGTCAGGAACTGATTGAGAAAAACTAGAATACAGTCGTACAAAAAAGCGTTATAAGAATTCCAACCCATCGGGGGTGTTAAAGCAAGTCCATTACTAAGAGCCAAAGCATTCTTTGTCGAGAAAACGACAAGGGATAACCAGAAGGAAAACATGGGAATGGTAAAGATCTCACGGATCCATCTCCTTATGCAATTTCTCGCATTCGATAGAATGACGGCCCGTTCGGAGACGCCGGAGGCTTCTCCAGGAGAGCGCGTGATGCAAAGCACAAGTTCAGACGGCTCGCTGAACTTAGAAAAAGAAGGGTGTTAAGATTGTGGCATCCCTGAGCACGCTTAAGGACTGAGCTCGAGGTGACTCCCAAGTTATTCTTGTGGCACTTTGTGTGTGACACGCACAGCTATGACCTTCAGCGAACATGAGTGGATATTTCGGTTCAACCAATCATTGAATCATGGGATCTTCACGTCATTGATCACGTGCATCACCTCCCAAAAATTTGGCGACAAACGTTTCTCGCGTTGCTTCGTGCCACATCGTCGATTGTAAGGGGTAGCAAGGAATATATTGGAATTTGCCCTGATTTTGTTGAATCTCTGCAGTTCTTGTTCCCAGCATGTCTTCCTCCAACGATGATAGTCTTGTGATTTCATCGGATCCTCTCCATGTCGGTATGAGATTTTCAAGGATGATCCCAAAAGCTGATGATGCCCCTTGGTGCAGCCGGCGAATCTTATCCCTGAATTGTGTAGATCATTCTATAATGTGGGCAGAGTGACCTCCATCCAGATACGTCAGGCTCTGAAGCGCTATCATCCAACAGCTAGGTTGGGTCACAGGGACTGGTGGCGGAATTTGCATCCGGCTCGGGTATACTCACCTCTGCTGTTCGTTATAACTGATTTTGTAGAGTGAATCTATAGCGACAAAGTCTTCATCGCCCCTTCGGGTGTACAGAAAGAGAGGATTGAGCCGGCCCACATCTTTGTTCTTTCCTACCCCCAACCGGCACCTTCTCCCCTTACTGACCGAGTGTTTCTTCGCCGGCCCGCACTGAATCTCAAGGAATCTGCATGCACACCCCTATTCTGGAATTCTTTCGATCTCCGTGGTGCAGGTAGCTGTATTCACACCCATTCCCAACACGCAGTGATGGCGACACTGCTTTGGGAAGGCCCAGTTTTCAGAATCTCTCACCAGGTAGCGTAGATCTTCTGTGGAATCTCCATATCATTAATGCATTTCCTTACAGGAGGTAGTTGCGAAATATTTTGGAATCCTTCCCATGCTGATTTATCTAGATGATCAAAGGTGTACGCATTGGTGGGATGGGAAAAGCACTTTCCTACCTCGATACACTTGAGCTCCCGATCATCGAAAATACACCGAACGAAGAGGATCTTAAAGATAGCATGGGGGAAGCCATGATCAGATATCCTAATGCCGCGGGAGTGCTAGTCCGCAGGCATGGCGTCTATGTTTGGGGTTTGAATGCTATCTTCCCCATTGGATCAGATCCTGATGAGTCTCATAGGTGCTGACTGGGAGAAGGCGAAGACTCAGACCGAGGTCCATTTGAATCTATCTTCACGAGATGGTTCTGACATCTTTTCTTTAGTGTCTCGATTACCTATTTGAAATTGGAGTGAAGATGAAGATTGCGGGCCTCCAGACAGTGTTGAATTAGTTGTAGCAATTTTGTACCGTGTATTGAAAGAATCATAAAGTTTGAAGCTTAAGGACTTTCGACGTGATGGTTGTTGGACACGATCGGTCACGCGTACGTGACATGACAAGATCCTGCCAGCCGGGGTTGTTCTTTCATTCCACAAAGAAAGCACAGTCGACTTCAATCCTTGATCTTTCTTTTACTATCAGACTCGAATAATCTCATGGACAATGACTTTTCCAATGTCAAACCCTCTTCCACCCTTCAAGAATGTCAATTAGCCAACGATGAAAGGAGTAGTTCGAGTTGCAGCGGTAGGAACTTCAAAAAAGATTTTTTGACAAGATGCCACGAGTGCGTCTTGTTGAACTTCAAGTTGAAACTGAATGTGCGTTCGCTGACGCATGACACTTACATTGAAGGGTCTTGTTCGAAGGTAGATTAACACTGGGTTATGCTCTCTGGATGCGGCTTATTATGGATGTAACAGTTTTTGGCCATTCCGAATACAGAGGACAGCAAAAAGAGATAATAGAGTCCGCTGCAAGAGGTGCGCCTGTGAATCACTCTATGTACCTATATTGAAGTAATAAGGCATACTACTATCAGGCGATGATGTTCTCGTCGTCGCTCCAACTGGGATGGGAAAGGTAGGCTCACTACGGGTAAGCAGTTGAGATCTGACTCTAACTTTCTCAACCTAGAGTTTGTGCTTTCAAGTGCCGGCGGCCGCCGAAAAGGTAATCTTGTTCTCTCAAGAACATCTCACCTATACTTACGTGTCTGTGGATTGAAAGTCCGGAATCACCGTGGTCGTTTCACCTCTACTGGGTAGGTCGAATGAATTGCGGAAGCGCGCCAAACTTTACATTAATTTTTAAACGCTCAGCTTTGATGAAGAATCGTGAGCTTGTATTGCGTCCTTGGCGCTCGGAATCAACGTTCACCTCTTGTACTCAGAGGTCGACAACCTGCGAGCAAAGTCAGTCTTGGCTGTATCTTTGACTTCCGAGACTTCGACTGAGGCGAAGCAGGAGGTAAGCATCATGGACATCTTTGTCTCTACCCGTTTGATTTTACCTCATTATACCAACAATCCTAGATCATTGAAGACCTTCTATCGGAGCATCCGAAAAATCGACTTATTTATAGTAAGTGCGCCACTTCAATACTACAATTACAGGTTCGTTGAAGGGATCGAGATTAGCGACTCCAGAACGGCTTTGCTTGTCAGATTTCATGAATATGCTTGACGGTTTATACGAAGAAAATGAGCTCAATCGACTCGTTGTTGACGAGGCTCACTGTATATCGGTATTATAATCTCCATCTTGCTGAAAACCCATCCCATTACATATGACCTGAAAAGGAATGGGGCCATGACTTTCGCTCGAAATACCGATCTCTTGGGATGTTTCGTAGAAGGTTCCCGTCGGTTCCCATAATGGCATTGACTGCCACTGCTACTCCTGAGTATACTTGAATTCATAGTACATCATGATACAGCTCACTGACTCTGACATCAGAGTGCAAAGCGATATCATTCGCAGCTTGTATCTATCTGAGGACCGCCTCCACCGTGCCATCCATCCGTTCAATAGAGACAACCTATTTTACGAGGTGCTAAACGTCTATTAGCATAGGTCATTTGTTAATCTTTCTTCAGGTCCAGTACTTCACGAATCCGGAACCAGTCTCTCAGATGGCTCAAGTATTTGAGTACATTACTACCCTCTACAGGAGAAGGAAGCGACCCTCTTCGGGTGTCATCTACTGTAGGAAGCGCGCCACGTGTGATGAACTTTCCAGATACCTTCGGACAAAAGGCATCAATTCACAACCATATCATCGTGGAATAAGGTATCTTCTAATCTGCTTACATGCACATACCTACTTTGCTGATGCTTGATGCCTTAGTCCACACACCCTTAATAAGACATTACGAGAATGGATGATCGGAGGAACAGGAGAAGGTGGGATCGACGTGGTAAAATTACACACAATGGCACCTGCTCTTCGAAGTCTAATTCAATTTAGGTTGTTGCAACCATCGCCTTTGGGCTCGGGATTGATAAAGCTGACGTCAGGTACATAGTCAACCAATTCTTGTTTCCGTTTCATCCATACACGATCCGTGTCTTTTGAAGATACATCATACATTACGACGTCCCAAAAAGCTTTGAAGGTGAACATTCAAAGTTTGAAAAACACCTTGAGATAACAGTTTCTTCAGGCTATTACCAGGAATCAGGTTTGCTTTACATGTCATGGACTACAGCAACTTACTTGCATGCTAAGGACGCGCTGGACGGGATGGATCGGCGAGTCTAGTATTGCGCGGAATATGTGACCGATGCTGATCTTAGACCATCATGCATCAACAGCCATCAAAATGCATACTATATTACTGTAAACGCAACCGTTTCCATCGGCTCAATATACTGACCTTATTTTAAGCACGACAGGATGCTCGTGAGGTCCAAAGGTGGGTCAACAACGCTTCCGAAGCTCGCCTTGATCAAGACGGGCCACCACCGAGTCAAAGAGCGAACCACAGCATTGCTGCGGTGAGGATTCGTATTTGGCATGTTTTTAAGAGTCTGGAACGTCACGTCTCACAAGCTTGGCCCAGTTGTTCGACTTCGCCGAGAACGCGGAGACATGTAGACATGTGGTGCGTTTATTTCGCATTGCTTGCTTTTTTAGAACGTTGCATCAAATTAACTTTGCATTTACATAGTCAATATGCCGTTACTTCGGCGAAGACATAAACGAACAAGATGAAGATGTCCTTCGTCAATATTGTAATAACATGTGTGATGTAAGCTTGCAGGTCTTTATCTCATCTGGAATGATCTAAAAGGAACAGGTTTGCAAATACCCAGAGAAGACCAGGCGTCGCATAACGAAACTTTCGACAGAAGTTACTCTGAAGTTCGACATTTCGATGGATGTGGGTCGTCAGAGAGGCGTTCCGGGCTCGACAGTCAAGGGGTGGAGCATGAACGTAAACGTAACTGGCGTTGAAGGCCAGCAGTCCGCATCGAGGGTGAGATCTTATGGCACGACAAAACGTGCTGTATCAGAGAACGATCGAGAAGCTTGGTGTACTGGCGTAAAGAAAGCTAAAGTATCGCAGGTGACAACACTTGGTGAGAACGTAGTCTCGCATGATCCCTTCATGTATTCATTCCTGCTTCAGTTACGAAGGCTCATACATCAGCTTCTGGTCTGAGCAAACCGTTCAAGACTCCTTTCAAAACTCCGTTCATCGAGAAAGCGACCTCACCACAATTTCCACCTCC
The DNA here is from genome assembly GCA_017657225.1 of Termitomyces sp. T69sscA. Taxonomy (NCBI): domain Eukaryota; kingdom Fungi; phylum Basidiomycota; class Agaricomycetes; order Agaricales; family Lyophyllaceae; genus Termitomyces; species Termitomyces sp. T69sscA. The sequence continues at coordinate 49,935 of JAGGAQ010000068.1, forward strand.
AGTCACATTGCCTCGATGCGAAGAGGCTACCGAAACAAGTGGCAAATATCCTGTTAAAAAGGCTGATGACCAGCAGAACACAGTGATAAAGGTCGATGTAGGCCGACGACAGGAGTGCGCTGGAGGTATGTCAATCTCTTGTATGATCTGCTTATTTGACATTTCGTAAACTTGAATAATAGCGACAACCACCGTAAAGGATATTGACATTGTGACTGAACTAGAAGTCTCCTTTTCAGGCAAGATACCTGTAGGTCGAAATATATCCTTCTCGTAGAATTATATCCATAATGGCGATGACAGCTGGATACGCGTTTGACAGCTTTCAACAACATTCGAAGAGCACTTTACAATGTCTTGATGCTTCAGAACGACGAGACTTGGAACGTCCTCGGTGCTGCACACATTGATGTCGAAGCAAAGTAGAGGTTAGGTTCATATCAAACATTTCGTGTACTGACGACTGCCTAGGGGAAACTTGATCTGTAAAGCTGCCAAAGAACTCGAGTTCGGTAGCTGGTCAATGAGCAGTACACAGAATGGATACGCGCAACGTGTGAACGAAACAGTTGCAGTCATTGGCGCAGACGTACGACAACTACTGCTAGTAGAAGCTTCTTCGTGTGCAAATGACGATGACGATGGACAAGCTATCACTGGTCTAATACGGCGACTGTGTCAGAATCATTCCAAGTCCAGATCGGGATGATGACAGCAACCCTGCCTCTAGTATAGCCCTCGTGAGAGCCGACATATATTTGGTGTCCTCTACCTCCACACTCGTCGATTGAAAGTGGGTTCTCCTGAGTCGTGAACTCCGTCTTCTTGGAAACATAGAGTACATTCCTCTTTACACTCCTGATATAATTTTCTATAATACGTACCAAATACTCTTCCCCAACTTCATCTACTTGCCATTGTGATTTTCCTTACAAATAGAGATCCCACACTCTTATGCCTTCTTCATTCTTACCCATTACATCGAGAATCCTTGCACGTCCAGAACCAGCACGCATATTGAATATTGTAGACGATCCCGCGAACGTAGTGCCTGTACATATAACCAGACTATAAATCAATCTGAAGGAGAGTCGCACAAGTACACACCGTTCTCCGTTCCTGTGCGATTGCACACAACAACGATTGTCGTGTGTGGCGGTTTCTCCCCTTGTTCATCGTTGACCTCCTCAACAATCTCTCTCCCTTCCTTGGCCTTCTCATGTTCGTCCGTCGAACTGTTCGAGACGATCGTTTCAGTACTTCCTCGACGCCGCCAATCACGTTCAAACAGAGGGTGGAGTCGTGCCGCCCAGTATCGTAGGGCATGCCAACTCGGTTTGGTACCCTCGGCGTCGATGACCTCGTTGTCCTCTGCTGAGCTGTTATCAGTACCATCCAATGTACCATCCTCAGCGTTCTCATCTCTATCATCATCGAGACTGGGATCCAACCATGCGTTGAGAAGCACGAGCAGATCTGATTTACTCTTGACACAGTAATCTGCGAGTTCACAAGGCCACTCGACAGTTGTCTGGTGACACGAAGGAAATGGGTTGAGATCCATACAAATCCCAATGGTCATTTTGAGTAAGTTAGAGGTTGGTACTTCTCCACTTTCTGTACGCGATATGGAAGGGGGCGTGAGAGAGAACGAGGTGAAACCGGTTCCTAGAAAGACCTAAGGCCTATTGGAGAGTGATTACTGAAGATCCTTACCTGGCTTCGCCCATGTTTTGTCGGTTTCGTACAGGTTTGTCTTCCTGTACCCTCCGACCCATTCTCCTGAAGGACCATATATAATCGCGCTGTTAGCTCCTACGGGAGTGGCCGATAGGGTGTCAACGTCAGAAGTAGTCTCAATATCCATTCCTCCAACTGGGAAGCGTATGGATCTGTCAGCTTGGGATTCAACAAGTCGCTCTTCTTCAGACAGGCGTTCAGGATAGCCGCCGGCGACGTAGCAACCAAGATGGATTGCGACTTCTCGACAGAAAAGTGAACTCGGACCCGTTCTTGGTTCCTCAAGATACGGAGAGATGGTTTCTGCTGATTCGAAGACGTAACCTGATCAATAATTGTATAAGAGAGCTGTTGACAAGAACGGACTTGCAAGGGCGAAAGCTATACCTCACCAGTAAACGCCATCTCAGGAAAACAGAGAAGATCGATTGACTGTGGTTTAAGCCTAATACATATTGAACCCAATCTCTTCACAAAAGAGGGGAAAAAACGACGCACCTGGAACAAAGTTCGCGGGCCCTCGCAATATTAGCACTAACCTCGCCAATCTAGAAATGACAAATCTTGGATGAGCAATTGGTTCATCAGCAAAGCTCGATCGGAGGGGTGCAGCCAACCTTGGGCCGTAGCTGAACGACAGCAATCCGAAGAGGAATGGACCGGGGTATCTGAGGAGCGATTGGGGGTAGCGAGACAGTCATTCGTTTCCAAATTTTTTGGAATGCAAAGGTTCTCGTTATCTTCGTATTGGCGGTTTGTATGATGAGTTGAGATTGAGGTTGGAAGAGTAGGAGCTAATAGGAATCCGTTACTCGAACCAACTTTGTAGACGTGTACTACCACAAACAGGGGTGTTGCAAAATTCTGAGAAGATTGATGATTGCAACACATCGGCCTCACCTTTTTCTGATTGGTATTGAGGACCAGTAGATTCGGCTTTGCTAGAGATTGATTTCGGCTCAAAGGATAAATGTCATCAGTGGCAAGAATAGAACTTCGGCGCTATGCATTGACAATCGGGTATGGTGTAACGGCTAACATTGCCGCCTTTCATATTCCAAGTGAGTTACTTGGATCGCGGCAGCTCGGGGTTCGATTCCCCGTACCCGAACTGTATTGTCGTTTCTTTGTGTTTTTTTACTTCACAACTCAAGTGTTTCCTTGAGAAGTCCGGGTCCGTTCTGACAGCGTTTTTTCTTCGCTGTGTTTGGATTTCTGTTGCCCACCATGGCCATCCCTCTCCGATGGCAGCAAACTTCAGTCGTAGGTTTTGGTTCTATGTATCTTGTTTGATAGAATCGACTTGTAAACTTACCATATATCATGGTTTTGGAGGTGATTTCAAGCCAGGCACACTACTGTACCTCCTTCCTTCTCTTACTTTTCCTTCTGGTGGGTTCTGGCAATATATACTACTCTGATCGGTCTTTCCTCTATTTTGTTCAAACCAAAGGTGATCCCAGTTCGATCATGCACTTGCAAATGGGTGATGAAGAAATATGATGGACAGCTCAAGTTAAAGCGCATGAATTGGCACATTACAAAATTCTATCTTCAAATCGTATGTTTCATTTGTTATCTTCATTTCAAATTTTGTTTATCTATTACTCATACATTACACTCATGTTATGCACTGAGCTCCATATGTCTTACCAGTACAACTTCATATAAACCGTCTGTATCCTGGAGTCAGAATCACTTCCAATCTCTGCCTCCAGGTCAGCCTTGAGTAATCTCTTATCATTTATATACTAAATCACTTTCGATCTCTGCCTCCAGTTAAATTGTACTTATATTAATTGAATATACTTTGTTCTGCAAATATGCTGCAACAATGCGGCCTACACCGACTCCCACCATGGGTCGCTTAAATGCTGATTTTATTATCTAGTATACTGTGTCTTTGAAGATATTAATACATATCCAGCTAACACACTATCTCTAAAATTATATGAAAATTTTTTTCCATATAGCACATTTTATATATTCTTTTTGATCTCTTTCTTTCACTTCACTTCTTCAAATGAGGTAGTAAATACTCAAAAAACTTACATAATAAAGCTGAAAATGAGACCTCATTTCATTGATTTTACCATACTGAACCACAAAATCTATATTTAATAATAAGCATTCTGAATTGCCTATATACAATTCTCAATGTTATATAATCCATACTCAATTTAACAGCAACTTGACCTTTGCCTGAGATATAATCATATATGTTGGACTATAATGAGGCTTTGACCCTGAGGCTTTGACTACCACAGACGATGGGCCAGTGCAATGGCCACCTTAGTATAGACTGAACAATGGACATTGTCTCACTGCACATATAAATTCATACATACTACAGACAGCACTATACACCAACCACATATAAATACTGACTATACTGTAGACTACTACTCACAGTGATCTAATAGGTATAGTGGAATACAGTCTCTTATGATGGACTGAGAACTACTACTCATAGTGATCTATTAGATCTGTGATATATCTGCCAAATTCTAACAATATAATCTGTTCTTATCACTCTTGTAGGCAATCATGGATGCATGCTCAAACCAGATTCTATAGATACACACACATACACATATATATATATTTAAAATGATGATACCAGTATTTTTCTGATATCAATTTTCTAATAGATGTGGATTATAACACTTATGCTACTTTTCTCCAAATGTACAGTGTGCAAACTTTACATGAAAAGGATGGTTAGAAGAAATGATGAGAGTATTGAATGGATGGTGCAACAATGTTCTAATATGTTCAGGAATCCACATAAAACATTGTTTGTCAGGAAATATAAGCCAGCCATCTTGATTTAATGTCCATTGACTGTGAATGAAATTTCTATTAGATGAAATTGCAATGGATGAATCCACATTAGTAGAACTAGTCAACTGCTTTGACTGTGGATTGTTAAGTACCTCCCACACCCTTATAGACTGATCAACTGAGGTAGAAATAATAAATATGTCATTGGGTGAAAATATGACAGATGTGACTCCTTCAGTGTGACCATTTAACTGCTGCAGCTGTATACCAGTGAAAACATCCCACAATCTCACAGTCATATCATCTGAACTGGAAACAACATATTTATTATCATGTGAAAATGCAACAGATGTAACCCAGTCAGTGTGGCCATTCAAATATTGTAGCTTTAAACCAAAAAAGGCATCCCAAACTCTCACAGATTCATCATGCGAGCCAGAAACAATCCATTGGCCATTATATGAAAATGCAATAGATGCAACTACATCAAGGTGACCAATAAAGTGCTGCAGTTGCTCACCTGTAAAGACTTTCCACAATTTTATAGACTTGTCATCTGAGCTAGAAATAACACACTGGTTATCAGGTGAAAATGCAACAGATGTAACTGCATCAGTATGTCCAAATAACTGCTGTATCATTACACCATTGCTGGAGGTATCCCATATTTTTATAGACTTGTCCCTTGAGCCAGAAGCAATGCATTTGCCATCAGGTGAGAATGCAACACATGTTATCCACTTGGTGTGGCCATTGAACTGCTGCAACTGTATACCTGTGGAAGTGTTCCAAACCCTCACAGATCTATCAGGAGAACCAGAAGCAACTCTCCCATCAAATGAGAAAGAAACAGATGTGACTGCTCCAGTGTGGTCAATTAATTGTTGCAGCTGTGCACCAGTCAAAGCATTCTATAATCTCACAGAATTATCTTTTGAGCCAGAGACAATACACTTGCCATCAGATGACAATGAGATAGATGTGATTGTATTAAAGTGGCCATCTAATTTATGCATCTGTGCAATGACTGAAACATCCCACACCTTTACTGACTTAGTATATGAGCCAGAAACAATATATTTGCCATCAAATGATGAAGCAACAGCTCTACTTCAGCTTGTGTCAATATCTATCTGTTGTAATTGTTTACCTGTGAGAAAATCCCATATTCTCAGAGACTTGTCCCATGAAACAGAAACAATGCATTTGTTATTAAGTGAAAATGTAACAAACATAATCCAATTGGTGTGATCATATATTTGCTGTAGCTCTACACCTGCAATGACATCCCATACTCTTACAGAATTATCCCATGAACCAGAAACAAGGAATCTGCCATCAGGTGAAAATGCAACAGATGAAACTACATCAGTGTGACCACTCAAGTGGTGAATCTTTGCACCAATATAGACATCCCATACTATCACAGACTTATCCCATGAACCAGAAACAATGTACCTTCCATTGGCTGATAATGCAACAGATGGAACCCAATAAGTATGGCCATATAAATGCTGCAACAGAGTACCTGTAGAAGCATGCCAAATCTTCACAGATGTGTCACATGAACCAGAGACAATGTAGCTATCATTGGGTGAAAATGCAACTGTTGTAACTGCATCAGTATGGCCATCAAATTGCTGCTTCTGTGCCCCAGTTGAAACATTCCATAATCTTATAGTTTTGTCATCTGAACCAGAGACAATGTACTTGCCATTGTATGAAAAAGCAACAGATGTAACTGTCTCATCATGTCCATCAAATTGCTGCAGCTGCATACCAGTGAAGGTATCAGACACTATTATGGACTTGTTTAATAAGCCAGAAACAATACATCTACCATTAAATGAAAATGCAACACAAGTAACAGGACTTGCTTGCAAGATGTTCACTAATGACAGTGGATATTTTTTTTCACCTATAATAGATGGAATACAAGGAAAGTTTTGCTTCCATCTTTTTGACAAGGCACTGTCTTGCAACCAAGTTGCTAAAGCTGAAATATATAGATGTGGTGTTGATAAAGCTGCTGCACTTGTAGTAAAATGAGCAGCAAAATTTGCAGCCTCAGTTATATTGTCTATAAGATCTGGATCTTGACTGTTATTCTGCTTTCTAGATCAAGTTGTAATTGAATTGGAGTAATAAGAATTCTAACCTTGATTAAGTGCTCACAAACTTGTTGAAGCATTAAATGACATTGTTTGGATGATTGAAGTAGATTCATAGTTTCTATCCAAAAAAGCACATGGATATTGAAAAAGGTCTTAAGCTGAACTTGAAAAGCCTTACTTTCTTCATAGTGGGCTTTTATCATATGTTGATTCCAGTATTGGCAAGAGTATTTTAAAGCTCCTGAGATTTTTTTATTAACACAGACATGAAGATTGGGCACTTCTGAATCTTTCAAAAATGATGAAGGTAGGTTACAAATATTAAAACAAAGATGTTTGAACATGATATCAAAGCATTGATAGGTGAAAAAAGCATGATGAGAGGCTGTATCACAAAAAATGTTTGTGGCACAAGTTGGAAAAACAAAGGATGTCAAACTAAATCTGGATGATTGTGCCAAAGTAAGAATGAAGTCTGGAAATGAAGCATGATACCAAAAAACACATTCATTCTTGATGTAAAGGACAGCATGAAGCTTTTAAACAATGCTATTGGCTCTCTCCTCCATATCCTTTAGATTTTCATTACTAGAAGCTAATGCTGCAGCTGTTGATGTAGATATAGGTTCTTCTGCACAAAGAATAGTGTGTAAAATCTTTAAACGAGCTTGAATATGCTCATTATTGAATCCATAAAATGCTTCAGCCAAAATTTGGCAATATAAAGTGTTGATATGCACTTTTGCATAATCAAGATCAGGAGAACTTTTATTATTTTCAAAATCAAGTAGTTTTTTCATGAAATCATATTGCTCTCCTTCGGTTGCTCCAGTACCAGATGTTATATACTTTACTGCTGTGGATGCAAATATAAAAAGACTCTTCACTTGTTGCATAAGATTTGTAAGCTCAGGTTCATGCTTTAAATTTGAAAGTGAAGCATGTAAATATATCATAATGTCTTTATTAGCTTCTTCTTGATCAATATCTTGAAGATGAAAAATAGTACAAGATGAAAAAGATGCACACAATGCAGCAAAGTGTGGATCTGGCTGACTTGTTATAAGAAACTCGAGCCCTGACAACTGCTTATTTTTCAAAGCTACAAATAGTGCTTGAAGAAATTCTAATCCTTGATCTCCTTCAATCTCATCTAGTGCATCAATAACAAGAAGGTATGGTGGTAAATCATAAGTGTGATGCTTAATAGATTATTCCAAGAGTTAATTAGAAGGTCTTCCATCTGATCTGACAACTGTTTGTTGACAGAGTCAAATTCAATACTGGAAAGTAAACTCTGCATGTAAACTCTGCATATAATCAAGAGTGATGAGCAAGTTGATATACAAGAGTAGAAATAATGTATTTCTGTTGTTTTGTATTTTCAAATTTATGAGAACAAAAAAATGTAGCTTGTAAAGTTTTCATTACTTCTTTTTCTTTATCAAACATTTGAGCTATAGAGTAAGCTATAGTTGACTTTCCAGAGCCTGCATGACCAGTTAGCCAGAAAATAGATGAACTTGTAATTGCTGAATCTTGGGCCCATTCACAAATATGTTTGAGAATGGAAATACATGTTCTTGGTGTGCAAGGTCCATGAGACAACATTGATACACCTTCAAGATCAAAATTGTATAAAGCCTGTTCAGAATGAGGCCAACTCATGAGTTTCAAATGCTAGATTGGAATAATGAAGACAATCTGCAAGTCTAAAAAATTGACAAACCACAAGAGATCCATGGAAATCATGGATATTTTGATCAATTTTAAGGGCAAATTTCATCTAAATAATATGTAAACATCTTGACATCGTAGATATATAGACTCTCTTACATGGAAGTCTTTTGTCTGTTCATCAATATCCTTGCAAATACTATTGATCTGTGCTTTGTCCTTTTCATTTTCTATGATTTTCTTCCATATCATCTTTGTTGAAATGTTAACAAGTTCAATGATCTTTTGAATGAGCTTCCTGCATAAAATCAGCCTCAAATAGATGACAGTAAAGTTTAACACACTGAGAAAACTCCTCAGCTATTTCTCTTGAATCGTTGTCATTAACTTTATTTAACTTCTCATTTATAACCAGAAGATGATCTGTAATTCGCACAATGTGTGCATTCAATTCACTGTTGTTATCAGCAACAGCCTGTGATATACCTTAGTTAGCATAGCAGAGAAAGGAGACAACCTTACACTCTTGAGTTCAATCAAAATATTTACAACAGCAATAGGGATTTGAAGGGTAACTTTTCAACCTTGTTAAGCAGCATTTCAAGACCAGTCCAAGTTGTTTGGATTCCAGCCTTAATTGTAATGCATGATGAAACAGCAGAGGTTGACAAATCTGCCTGTGGTGAGACCTGAGATGCTGCAACAACATCTATTGAGAGTTTGTCAAGCAAGCACAAGTAAAAAGTAATGGATGATGCATGACTAGTATTTGTTGCATTAGAAAGGTCACATGTGCTCTTGCAAGCTTCAGTGATGATTCCTTCAGAGGGGTTCAAAGTCAATGCATGAGCACAATCTGATTCTGAGGCCATAAGTTATCTAATTGCACAAGTACAATTTTCAGAGATCCTGATAACCTACTGTCATTTGTTACTTCATCAGTAAGAGTTAAAGAAGGGGTGTCTTGAGGGAGGCCTGCTAAATCAATGCTTTCTGTGCTTCCTTATAAATGATTGGAATGATAGTACTCACCAGACACTGGGTCATTTCCTACATTCAAGCATTTAGTAGAGCAAGTCTGAAGGTACATTTGTAGGGGAGTTTCTTTGAGCGGCATTCATACAAGAATGGCTAGAATCTGTATAACATGATGATAGAGATGCAACTCAAAAATGACTCAAGGTAAGTACCTCAAGCGTGCACTGGACCATGACACTTATTAGAAGAAAAACGGGAACCAAGTATGTTGTAGAAACTCTTCTTCAAACTGAACTTGTTTCCCTGAGCTGTAGACATGGAATTGTGTGATGGGCAGTAGTGGACAGTAGCAAAGAATTGTGTCTTGTTTGCATCCAAACCACCTCATGGCATTATTGCCTCTTGGTTCTGATTTGCTAACTATATCTATAATACAGTTATCTGTCCAGTTAGGAAATGCTGTGCAGCTGAGCACCAGCCTATGTCTCCCGTGACAATGACCAGGCCTTTCCATCATTCCATGGATCATACTCAGATTTTGCAGTTCTGATGTATTACAGAGCAGCCACTTCTCCTAAGAAAGGTCGCCCACAGACACACTGCCAATCCTGCAGAACGGAGTCCATGGTTCACTACGACTTGGCTCTTCAACAAGTATTCTCAGCTGAGTTGGTATCTTTTATAAGTGCCCCCAAAATGTCGAAATGCAGGGAAAGTCTGGACACATATGTCCCACAAGGAGGACGACTGAATCACGCCATAAGCTTCAATCAACACTCCCTCAGCAGAACACGGAGGGAGCCTTTGGTCACAAGCATTGGGTTCTTCCTGGATCAGAAAGAAGCAAGGAGCGTTCAAATTATCATCGCTTTTACAGCAGGGGTATCTGAATGTACAGCTTATCCAGGCGAGAATGAAGGAGATATTATCTAATAATAATGGGATGATGCATGGGAACTCTCTCAGAAAAATGGCACGATGGGTGGGAACTTTGCCAATTGGTCAGCAAATTATGTAACAAGCGGACTTTTCTGAGTTCAAAAAAGTCGTCCCATTCTTACAGTTGGCTGACTTTCAAATTTTGAGCTCAAT
>JAGGAQ010000069.1:0-60148 GCA_017657225.1 Termitomyces sp. T69sscA
AGTCCCGGAGGTCTAGGGCAAGTCCCGGGGGTCCCGGGGGTGGCGTAGGATGTGCTCAAGAATGGAAATCGAATGGAAGTTCCCTGACACAGGGATTGCCAGAGCCAACACTAATGGGGCATCTGTGGGTGGTGATGGCCAAGGAGGTGCCAAGTGTGGCAGTGGCTGGTAGCAGTGGTGAGCAATGATGACACCCAAAAATGTGCCAAGTGGTGTTGGAGTGGGCAGTCACTAGGCAGTGTGAATAGTGTCAGGTTTGCCATATGAGAGAATCAGGCAGGACCCCAGCAGACAAGTCAGTAAAGGTAGTGGCAAAGGGAATGACTGAGGGGTTTAGCATAAATGCCAAGCACTTGAGGCCTGCCATACTTGCTAGGCATGTAAAATGTACTTGAGCACTGGTGTACTCCCAGTGGCAAGACAAAGCACTACGATAGCACCTTGGTGAAGAGAAAACAAAAACTAGACTTAATTGAGCTCTGAAGCTTGAAGCAAAAGAGATGGGGTGTAAGGGTGGCCTGTTCTTCACAGTAAGTAAGTACTATTTATATAATGAATAGTGAGTTCACCATTGGCAACCAGTAGGTAAACACCAACCAACAATCTTTTATATAGAACACATCAAGTTAGTCCTTGGCAATGCCTAGTAGTGCCAGTCAAGCTGTCTGTCATGTCAACACTGTCAAGAAGTAGGTATAAATCACAAAACTGTCACCACCATCAAAATGGTGCTGGTCACTAGGGTGTTGCAGCAGTACTGCTGAATCCTTGGCAATCAAGAAAATAAAGAAAAAATGTTAAAATAACTTATCAAGAAAAAGACTATGCTGCTCCATATGAAAGGCTTGGTTTGGGATTCAAACCCTAGCCCTTGTGGAGGGCACCAGGCAGACCATGGGGTGTGCTAACCATTAGTCCACAAGCCTGTGCCAAAGAATGTGTGAGTACTTCTTTTGACACAATAGTGGGCTTATCAGCAGTGATGGCCAAGGGCTGCCAGGAGTAGCGGTGGTGGTTGCCAAGGGAGGCCAGTCATATAGCAGTCCAGGCCCAGGACATTGTAGAGCTAGTTTGGGGAGGTAGGAGTCCTGGGACCAGGGTTGAGTACTGGAGGTAGGCAGCAGGTCATGACAGATTTAAAGCTCTTATTGAGTCTTTTCATAGACATGCTCACAATCAGATCTGTCAGCTTTTCAACCTTGCCACCTATGTCAGAGCATTGGTTTGGAAGATTTGGAGGGCTGTAAAAGATTCTTTTCCAAATCCAATGTACTTGCCACCTCAGTACACTATGCAAGTATTTTTCATCAACAGCAAAAAATTGTCAAGTACATGATACATATCAACACCTTTGAAACCCAAGTAGGCTGGGTACCCAATTATTGATCATCTTATTTTCTATAACCCTTGTTTCTAGGTATTTTCCTTATCAATAATATTGACAAGCATTAAATCTGCTCACAGAAGAGACCATGCTTCAAAAACAATGAAGGACCAAGGTATGATGGGGCCCAAGACTTTGAATTAGTGGCTTGCAGAAGAATATGCTTACTGTACTTATCTTCTCTGTTGAAAGAACCAGTAAAAGAGGCATTGGAAATGGAGTATTACTAGAAGCTTGCAAATTTCCATGCTGCAAGATATCCATCACTCAATTTTTATTCTAGCTTGTGAAATGCTAACAATCTTCTGGTAAACCCCTGGTCAAGCTCAAGAGTACATGGCATGCCTACAATCCTCATGCTCTGTCTGCTGTGCCAAAGCTGACAGGCATGAAACAGCAATATAAACATGATACAAAGGTGTGGCATGCACAAACAGGAATTGATAATGCACTGAGTGCTATCCAAGGGCTTGAGTTGCAGTCAGAGGTTGTTGAGCATTGGACTCCAAGTTGCAAGAAATGGAAGGGCAGCATCAGTTTTAGTTGGATGATGGCAATAATAACAATGCCTTGATGAGCTTGAAAGGCTCATTGTATCATGCATGTTTGAACTTACCAAGATGAATTTGACACAAACTGGTCAGTTTCTGTATACTTCCACTCTACTCAGCTAATCCCAAGTCTTACTGGGTATAAGCTTCAAAAACACATAGACAAAGCTCTCAAGACCCCAGACCATTGGAACTGCCTTCAAATGTTACAATGCTGCTGCTGCCCTACTCTCTCCTCCATAACCTCCACTTGCTTGGGATAAAAATCACATTATACAAGAGTGGCCTTAGGCCAAACCTGCAATTAGATTAGCTATGGATTACTACTTTAAGATGGAGCACCTAAATGGAAAGGGATGATGGCACCTTCTGACTGTTGTGCTGCCTTTGGAAGTGTGATTCTGGTGGAATTCTGCCCTAATGCCCCTGTGGTGAGCTCTAAGTTGATGATGCCCAAAATGTGCCAAGTGCTGTCTGGGTAGGCCAACATTAGGCATTAGTCAAGGTGTAGCATTTGGACTTGCTATGAGAGAACCAGGGTCTCAGCAGACAACATTAGCAGAGGAACAATAAGGAATGAGGTAAAAAGAGTGCTTGGGGCAATGCTAAATGCTAGAGTCCTGCTGTATGTGCTTACCATATATTCACTAGGCAGAACAATTGCAATTTTGTCTTGCTTGCAGAGACAAGAAGTGAGAGATGTGTGATTGAATTTTGTCCACTGTTCTGACATATAGTACCCTTCAAGAGCCATCTCTAGCACTGACCCAACTGTCACCAAGCTCTGGCCTGTTGGTGCCTTGCTGGCCATGATTGCCTTAGCCAGCTCCTCCAACTCTTCAGCCTCCTTATCTTTATCCCTGTTCTCCTTGTTGCTAGCCTCTGAAGTCACAAGGCACACCCTCTTCTTTCCCAAGCCTGATGGTGTTGTGGGAGGAGAGGCTTTTTGGCATCTTGGGTCTCTTTGCCTCGGCATGTCAGCAGCATCAGACTCTTTTTGCTGATGGCAACCATGTTTCCAGCCAGCAGCCTTTGCCCTCCTTGCCTTTTCCACCACCTCCCATGTCCTCTTCATCAAGATCACATAGTCAAAGTTCTTCTCCACCAAGGAGTTTAAAGCATTCCTCTCTCTCATGTCTTTAGCATTGTCTAGGGTACATGGCCTCTTGAGGGCCATGCATTGTGTCAGGTTCCACTGACCACAGGGGCTCAGTCCACTGGGCAAGTACCTTACGTGGTGATCACTGTGTCCACAGATGCAGAGCACCGGTAGGGGCATGAGGCATAGGAGACTGAAGCGGGGTGGGAGAGGTGAGTAGGGGAGTGCTGGGGGCACTGAAAGAGGGGGGCAAGTGCTGGGGTTGGTGGAGGACAAGTGCCAGGGGTAGTCGTGAGTCCTGGGGAGACAGGAGAGCAGAATGAGTGGGCGCCAGTGCGTGAGTGAGTCCCGAGGTTCAATGAGATGATGAGCGTGGGGACTTAGCAAGTCCTGGAGATGGAAACGGGGGAGCGGAGGTTAAGCGAGCTGAAAGGGGAAAAGGCCAAGATAAGATAAGGGGAAGGGAAACGGAACAAGTCGAGACTGGAGGCTGGAGACAGAAAAGACGAGAGAACTTAAGACTGACAGAGAGACGAGCTCTGGCACCTTTTCCTTGGCACCCCTCCCTGTCCTCCTTCTCCCTGAATCCCTCTGCACCAGTGCCTGTAGCCTTTGTGGTGCTGGAGGGGTGTGGTGGTGGATTCTCACTATCTTGACTATTTGCAAATGACCAAAAGAATCAACAATAGCCTACTTATTTGAACCTGCGTTTCTTACTGCTTTCCAGATAGATTGAGCTCTTGGACTGAGAAGGATGTTATGAAGAGATTTGCTGGCTTGAGACAGATGAAACAAATCAGCAGGTTGTAGATGGCCGAATATTTCGTAAAGGATGTCAAGAGACATCTCTGTTATTGATTTCAGCTTTCCACAGACACCCAACAGACACCCCTAATTTTCCGTTCGGCCGTCTTTTCCTCAACGATATGTGTAGTGTCTGCGGCAGTTTTGCGTCGTTTGGAAGGAAGCTTTTGATAAGTTGAGTTTATAGATGAATCCGGGGTTATGGTACCATTAGTCTTCTTTTGTTCTTCAAACGGGCAGCGGTTCGGCACGCTATCATTGGGACGGCAAAGAAGAAGAGAAGTTGTCGGCGACGATACAGGTTCTCGTCGCTGACCCCGAGCCTCAAGTTGACAAGCTTCACGCGTCCGACGCGTCCGAGTCAAAGTCAATTATGTGAACATGTACATGCATTCACGCTCAGTTGGACGTTGTGATCGCGATTGCCCGGCGTGACCTGGACGTGACTTAGAATTCATAGTACTTGTCTTGTAGCTCACAGTAGGTACTGATAGTACCCTACAAAGCATCTGTGTATCACAGCCTTGACACGAGCTTGACTAAAGAGTCAAAGATGACTGCTTCGATATGAAGCACCGTAATCTGAGTCAGAACCCTAAAATGACATAGACCAGTGGGACGAACTTGAATTTGGTTCTAATAAGGAGTGCATTCATTGTCAAATAATACTAGATGTGTCCTGACTTTCCACAACCCATTCTGTTGAATATCAACCTGTGATTCTACGTTGCTTTAGCACGGGGAAGCTCGATGGCGCGAGGTGCGTCGTTCATGGACGAGTCCAACGGTATAAATGTGTGATCAAGTACTTCTGCTTCATTTACATTCTTAATTCCATGGCTACACCAAAGTCAAAGTCAGCCTGTAAACGTATATCATTGGACTTTGTGGCACTTACGACATACGAAGATGCAAGAAGATGTTTCCCGAATTGATAATTTGACCACAGTGATTGCATCCGGCAATTCTAGACCATGAATTTAAGAATATTTCGTGTTCCTTGTTCTTTACCAGCGCCAAATCACTGGAATCTTCTAATAACTTCCAACAAGGGCCTTCCCATTCTTTTCCGTAGTGGTGTTCAATTTCATGGATGATCTAGGAAAATCCCGACATGAATACGAAGCTTTGAACATGAGATGTTGTCGTCAACGTACCGCTGTCGTCCATCTCATGGCCAGCCGGGCCTTGCGCACTACTTGAGAACAACGTAGGCATTCGACTCTGCGGTCGAGTTCATTCATGGCCTCAGCCGACACTTCTTGCGGGTCCGCACCGCACGCTGAGATAATATTCCTGGCATACCCGGCCGCTTCCTTGTTGAACTCCACCTGATCCCCACCAAAATTCCATGGCCGACCTCTCCAGGCAAATTTGTACAATTCAACGTCTTTACCGCTCGGCTTATATTTAATCTGGATAGTGATAAGGCAAATGTGCTTCAGTATTCGAGGGTAGGAGATTGGTTCCTTGCACCATCTACAGCGGAAAGACGTCGCAGCGAGATCAAGACGAGGGCTATTGGGTGGAAGCAATGCTTCCAGCATTTGTGATCGCGACTCAACCCAAGCCTTAGAGGCCTTTGCGAAGTCGTTTTGGAGCTGATCAGGATTCGGCAATTGGAAGTCATCATCTGCAGGAGTCGAGAAAATGAGTGCCCGAAACGGTTCCTCCCCACAAATGTCTGCAAACGCAGGAAGAGGCGAACAATACGGTTGGGTTTTCAAATATTCTTCGTATTCAGGGTAAAGGATTGCCATGCGACTTTGCATGAGGTCTTTCCGCTCCCCTTCCAAGCGAATCACACGTATTTCGTCGAGGAACTCAATCAAAGCGGGCAGAATGTTCGACCAGACTGATGCTTATGTCAAAAGATTCCTGATTCAGAATAAGGGGACACAAAACACACTTCGGTCAGTCAGTGGTTGCGGTTTGTCTATTCCAGGAAGACTTGTGATTCTGTTTGGGCCCAGAAAATCCAGTTCAGGGCCCCAACCTGTGACAGATTCAAAGAAAACCTGCAATACAATAAGAACGACTTCAGACCTTCTGCTCAGAGTTTGTCAGACACCCTGTGAAGATCATGATCGTCAAGTGGCTTGTGAACGATAAAAAACGTACTGTTTCTGTCTCTCTAAGCGCATAGATTGTAGATCCGTTTTGCGTTTTTGCTTCAGGCTATGGGCCCACACAGAACAGAGCGATGCATGCTAAAAAGAAAAAACATGGGCGAAGTGCGGTGACACCGGTTGGCTTTGGGAACATACCGCAGAGCGTTCTTCGCAGAACTTGATTCGAGCTTCAGTAAAGTCCTTCAGAAGGGTTTGATTGTCTTTGAGCCGGCCTCTCTTGTGTATTACTCTCTCATAGTCTTCCTTGATATAGGCACAAAGACCTTTACCTGTGGAATGCCAATTGGCCGTTATTCTGCAAAGAACGAGTAGAAAATAAAAAACATGGACGTACCTTTGGGCAGTCTAAGATCCCAAGCTGGGCATTGGAGCCAGAGCCTGGTTATGGTTGGGTCAGCGGTGGAGATGGTTCTCAAAGGGTACTGAATGTCAAAACAATGAACGAAATCCAATCACGCATCGCTGACTTCTTGTCTATGCAAGCAAGACAAAATCGCAATCGTCCTGCCCAGTGAACAAATGGTCCAGGAACCTTGAAGCAACCCTGATTCCAATACATTAGGTACTGGGTAGAAAGTATCATATACAGAGTGTTGAGGCGTACCTGGCAGTAAGTACCAAACAAAAGCAAGGCATAGTTAGGATAAGTGATATCTGAAGGCATCTGTGGTGGTGGATTCTCGCTATCTTGAAGATTTGCGAATGACTGAAAGAATCAACGACAGCCTAGTGATTTGAACCTGCAATGCTTACTGCTTTCCAGATAGATTGAGCTCTCCGATCGAGAAGGATGTTATGAAGAGATTTGTTGGCTTGAGACAGATGAAGCAAATCAGCAGGTTGTAAAAGGCCGAATATTTGATCAAGGATGTCAAGAGGCATCTCGGTTACTAATTTCGGCTCTCCACGAGCAACCTTGATTCTTCTTCTATCGGCCATCTTTGCCTCAGAAGTTTTGCGTCGTTTGGATGGAAGCTTTTCATCAGCTGAATTTGTAGATGAATACGTTCCAATATTTGTTCTTTTGTTTTTTAAACGGGCAGAGGTTCGAGAAGCCATCATAGGAAATGGCAAAGAATAAGACAAGTCGTCGACGACGATACAGATTCTCGTCGCTGATGCCGAGTAGTGTGGCGGGAAATAGAACGTCGAAAAAATTTAGCCCGGCTAATTTTCCGGTAATTTGCTGGACCTCCAGAATCATGCGATTCATGGGTGCGTGAAACAGAGCAAATTAGCCATACCAAGGCCAGATATATATTTGAAACTTGTAACATCTAATTCGTACTCAATGCAGCCTATGAAGTTGTGGCATAGCGAATCTCGCTGTATTCATTAATTTACAAGGATTGTAAGCCTATGGCGCATAAACGGCTTACTATGGTCAAGAGTCCAAATGGGGAAGAGATGAAAAGCATCCGTGTCCCGATGCAGTCGAACCCAAGTCGAACCCCTCCTGACCCATATCCACCCCATAACCTCCCACACCCCATAGGATCTTCAATCTACCAGGTCGGTGTGCAGTAAATTTGACACCATAACCCATGAACCCCTCATACCCCATAACCCATAGCCGTTTGACCAACATAACCCATAGTTTTGATATGTTTTGATACGACATCTGCAATGTTACATGTAGTAACATACACCAAAAATCGGTTGAAATGAATTTTATTGTGTTCTTATGGGTTTGAAACCACTTGAAGTACTCAAAAAAGGTCTACAAACCTTGCAAAATCAGGTCAAAGCTAGTAAAGATCATCTTCATGCTTGATTGACTGCGCAGAAGTCTATATTTTCTGAGGATGTCGGACAAGGATGGTAATCTTGTGGACTTCATAGCAGTTCTGGACACTCTAGAAACAGCCTCGGATTATGAGAGGAGACTTGCAGAATTGGATGACAATCAGCAAAGTCTGGTCAGGAAACTGAGAGAGGCAGCAGGTGAATTTGCTCAAGTTGTAGGAAAGAAGCGTAAACGTGTGGCATACTCTTATTTTTAGCTCTATGCAGATTGACAGAAGTGTTTACAGGAACCAAGCCTAAGCCTAAAGACATCACAGCAAAGGCCAAAGATAGAAAACAATCAAAAGCACCTATCTTCACAAAGAAGGAAGTCGCAACTCTGGATCAGCGCATCAAGATTTTGGACTGGTATCATGCCAATGGCAAGGCTCAGTCAAAAACGGCAAAACATTTTGCACCCCTTTACCCCAATCTTGTTATCAAACAGCTTCTAAGCTCTTCCTGGGCTAAGGAAGAAACAAAATGGCAGGAACAATGGGCAGAGGCTGACTCCAATTCAGATCACTCAGCAAAATGGCTGCATCAGACACAGTATCCGGAAGTGACTGTAATGATGGATCTCTGGGTCTCCAAGGCAATGGCAGAAGGCATTCTTTGTACTGGTGATGTTTTACATGCAAAGTGGAAATAGTTTGTGGACTTGGTAGGCATTCTGGATGATGAGTGCTTAAATCTTAGCAATGGTTGGCTGGCACATTTCAAAACTTGTGGAAACTTATAACAATTTTGTTGGCATGGTGAAGCTGGTTCTGCAAGTGCAGAAGTAGTGTAAACTGAGCAACAGCAGAACCAGGAGCTCATACTTGAATGTGGTTATGAGTTAAGGTTTTACAACATGGATGAAACTGGGTTATTCTATGTGCATGTATCAATAACAATTCTTTCATTGATCTTAATTTACAGACTTGGACAGGATGCCACCAGATCAAGGCTTATCAGACAGGAAACACTCAGGTGTAAAAGGAAAAAAAGTCTGTCTGACCTATACATTCATGACAAATGTAGATGAGTCAGAGAAACTCCAACCCACAGTCATTGGTAAAGCCAACAAGCCTTGCACAATTCCAGGTGCTCAGCTTGGATTTGGCTACTACATTAATGCCAAAGCCTGGATAACAACTTTCCTTTATCAGAACTGGCTTCTGCAATGGAATTGTAAGCTTCAGACTCATAATGAAAAGATTCTTATTTCACAAGACAACTTCTCAGGCCACATTATTCCAGAAGGCTGTCACAACCCATCCACATACCTCCAGTCTGTCATGATACCAACCAATACTTACTTCCACTTACTTATTGACCATCACATGACTACATACACAATACGGATGTTTAGTAGTGTCACGACCCACTACCGACCCCCGGGACTCAGCCCTGGCCCGGGACTCCAACCCTCCCCAAAACGACCCCCATGACCACCCTGGGCCCAGACCGCTACCCGGCCAACCCCCTCGGCAGCCCCTGGCCATCACCGCCCATCACCACCACCAGCCACTGCCACTTGCGGCATCTCCGGGGCCATCACCACCGTGACCACCACATCAGCGCTGGCCTCGGTTATCACACCACTCATAACCACCACATCAGCGCCAGCACCGGCAACACTCATTGCCCCTGGCCTGTGCCAAGACCTCCATCACGCATCATGATCACGTATCACCGCTGACCTGACCTCTGCATGCCATGCCCTGCTCCCGCTCCTCTCCTTACCGCCCTGCCACCATGTGTCTCTGCAATCCCAGTGTGAGACCTCCGCACCACATGACATGTCTCAACCTGCCCCGCATGGCCCCCGGGTCTCACCCCAGGCCCCGGTGCTGCAACCCACCACTGGAACCTGGGCCTGAGCCCTGGGGCCTACCTACTGCATAGTATATAAGTCGTAGAGTAGTAAGTAGTACTCTAGTCTTGATATTACCGGTAACTTCCATATTATTTTGTTGTGTTTTGTCTCTGTCCCATCTTCTCGCACGTCCCAGTCTCATTATTTCCATTTTGCTTCATTTCTTATCGTACTCGCCTTGTATCGTCTCCTTGCATTGTCTCTACTCATCTCTTACGCTAATTCCATTCTGCTTGCTTCCCCTCTCTCTCTCAACTCTAAGTTCTCTTGTCTCTTCTGTCTCCAGCTCCCCCTCTTGACTTGTTCTGCTCCCTTCCCTCTTATCTTATCTCAACCCTTTCCCCTTTTGGCTCACTTAATCTCTGCATCTCTGTTTCCATCCCCAGGACTCGCTAAGTTCCTGCACCCATCGTCTCTTTAAACCCCAAGACTTGCTTGTGCACTGGTGCTTGCTTGTTCCACCCTCTTGTACCCCCAGGACTCGCGCCTACTCCCTGGCACTCATCCTCCACCTCCCCGGTATGTGCCCTCTCAGCCGGCGCTACCGGCACTCCCCAGCACACCTCTCCTGCCCCGCTTTGGCCTCCTATGCCTTGCACCCTACTGGTGCTTTGCATTCATGGACATGGTAATCACCACGTAAGGTATTCGCCCAGTAGACTGAGCCCCCATGGTCAGTGGAACCTGACAGGTAGATATCAATTCTTTAGTTCTATTTGTCAGGGGACTTCCATTCAACTTCCATTTTTGGCACGTCGCTGCACACTGCCCACGTCCTATGCTACTCCCTGGAACTCCCAGGGCTTGCTCTAGACCCCTGGAGATTGCTGGAGGTCATTTCCTTTTTAGGAAGCCCCCAGATATTCCTGCACTCCCTGTTTGAGCATTATCCAAGATCAAAGTTAGCTCCAGTCACCTGTACAGTCGTTCTCATGCCTCTGCTACCCACTGATGTGCTGCACTGAGCAGTGGGGATCCTTAGACTTGTTCTCTTTGGATTTTCCTTTGCTAGGTGATTAGTTACCATTGTATTGTTGATTATCGTGCCTAATATAACTTTGGATTTCCCTCTGCTAGTTGTGTGATTGAGCTGCAGCCCTTGGAGGTTGCCCTTACACTATTCATTCTGTATCAAGGTATGTAATCACAAATACCTTGCCTACAGTTCACAATTTATTCTGTATCAAGCTTTTTACATGCTGCGCTGCAAGTCACAGTCAAAGCCTAACACAGTCCTGTGCCCTGGCCCTAGAACTTCACTTCAACTGGCTCAACTTAGCCTCAAGAACACACACTGCCTGGACTGCTACATGCTCAGCCATCACCACCACTCCTAGCATCTTTCTTGGCCATCACTGCCTGTTGGTGCCACATCAGCAACTGCCCCAGTAACTCTCCCCCCCTGCTTCTTCTAGCCCAACACTTCTCATTACTCATCACCCATCACAACTCACACATCATTCATTGTTACCCACATCATATCTCTGCCACAGCCTACTCATCATCCTGTCTCTCATGCAACTTGTTCTTCTGCTATCTCTGTGTGAACCCTCTTTGCCCATACTTCCAAAGCAACACTCCTTCCTTTGAGAGTCTCATTTATACCATACAATCACTGCCAACACCCATGTCAGCCTTGCACAATCTCTGAACTGTATGGGTGACCTCTGGGAGTTGTGTCTTGATCACACAACTAGCAGAGGAGAATTCAAAGTATATTAGGAATGATAATTAAGGATACAATGGTAACTAATCACCTAGCAGAGGGAAATCCAAAGAAAGCAAGTCTAAGGATCTCCACTGCTTGGTGTGGTGCAGCGGCAGACAGCAGAAGCATAAAAACAATTGTATAGATGACCAAAGCTAACCTTAACCTTGGATAATGCTTGAACAGAAAGTGCAGGAAGTTTCAGAGGTTTCCCAAAAAGGAAATGACCTCCAAAAATCTCTGAAGATCTTCAGACATCTAGAACAAGCCCTGAGAATCCCAGGGAGTGGTGCAAAAGGTGGGCTGAAGCGTAGGGGAGTGAATTGAGGAGAAGTCAGTGTAGACCAAAACTGGAAATCCCCTGACATCACCCCCCCTCTAGTATGTGGTGTCTTGACATGCAGAGTAGAAGAAGTTCCAGATTGCTTGGTCTACTAGAGAGATGGGATAAATTCCCCAGATGGCCTGGGGTATGTCTGG
This sequence comes from Termitomyces sp. T69sscA, assembly GCA_017657225.1. NCBI lineage: Eukaryota > Fungi > Basidiomycota > Agaricomycetes > Agaricales > Lyophyllaceae > Termitomyces > Termitomyces sp. T69sscA. The sequence continues at coordinate 11,808 of JAGGAQ010000069.1, forward strand.
ATGTCTCTGGTAGAGCTCTTTGATGAGCCCCAGCATGTGCACATTCTCCTGTGGTTTCCAGGAGATATCTTCTATCCCATAACCTTTCCACTTGACTTTGTACTGTAGTCAATGTCAGAATAAATGACTATCTAAGATCTCCTCCACCCCATACTCCTAGTTGTTGTTGCTCACCACCAAGAGTGGAGGGGGCATCTAGCCTTGCCCCAGAATAGGATCCTCTGGGGCCAGTGTTAGCTTGACCACATTGTTAATTGGCAGCTGGTGCATTTCCACTGAGAGTCTGAGTTGATAGGCTAGTGGGCCTACCTGTCATTCCACCATGAAGGGTCCTAGCTTATGGTGTGAGAGCTTCTTTTGATGGGCAAGTGGTGGTGATGTCCAAGGCATCCAGGTAGACCCAATCTCTGGGCTGGTACTTGGGTGCCAGAGTTCTTCTACAGTCATAGTATTGTGCCATGTTGCCCTTTGCCTTTGCTAGAGCAGCCTTGGCTTTCTCCTATGCCATCTTCATCCAGTCCACAAACTCATTCACAACTTCATTCTCCAATGGCTGGGCCTGAGGCTCAAAGTCCATGCATGGGTGATGCTCAGTGTCCAAGAAGAAGGGTGACACCTCAGTGGCAGCATGAACATTGTTGTTCTACTGGAACTCTGTATTCAGGAGTAGCTTGTCCCAGTCATCCCAACACTCATTGTAGAAGAGGCAGAAGTACTGCTTGGACTCCTGATTAAATGAAGTGTGCTCGCTTGCCACAGAGGTTCACCACTACCATAATTGCATTGTAACTATGAGCATTGGGGAGCTCTACAATGAAGTTTACAGAGGCTACACTCCATTGTTCCATGGGAACTAGTAGTGTATGGAGTTGTCTAGTGAGGAGGTGGCATTGGAGCTTGGTCCAAAGGCAAAGGTCACATGTGCTGGTGTAGGATCTAATGTACCAGGACATCTGGGACCATGAGTAGTTTTGGGACACTACCTCCAATGTCTTCCATTGGCCAGGGTGTCTGGCAATGCAGGAATCATGGTGCTGCTCCACAATCCTCTGGCAAAGCTCTGAGATGTTGGGCACATAGATGTGGTCCCAGAAGGTCAGGAGCCACATTCTGGAAGGCTCATTTATCTGCATGGACAGACTTGGCCCCAGTAGTATGTCCTGACTTCAGAGCCATGGCTGCTTGCTTGAACAACAAGATCTTCATGGTGGCCACCCTGATTTCCATGCCAAATGTCCCAGAGGATGTCAACCTCTGCTCCCCAAACAGCCAAGCCCTCCATGGCTCAGATTGCAAACAACTCTGGCCAGAGGAGCACAATGTTGCTATTGTCATCTCCTCCAGTGCCATGGTCTGCTCTCTGAGACAGAGCATCAGATTTCCTCATACTCCAGCCTGGCTTGTGGTGCAGCAAAAAGTCAAAGTTGGCTAAATAAAGAAACCACTTGGCCTGTCAATGGTTGAGCTTCCTGGCCATTTTGAAGTACTCCAAGTTCTTGTGATCTATTCAGACCTCAAACTTATGCCATGCATCCTCCAGAAAGTGCCACCATTCTTTGAAGGCTTGGATGATGGCCAGCATTTCCTTGTTGTCGATCTCATAGTTGCACTCTGCCACATTCAAGCTTTTGGAATAGAAGGCCACTGGATGCCACTTCCCATCATCCTAAGACCGTTGCAACAGAATAGCTCTGGTGGCAATGTCAGAGCTGTCAGCTTCTGTGTAGAAGAAGGAGTTGTTATCTAGGGAAAGGAGGACAAGCCTGGAGGTGATTGCACACTTGAGAGCATCAAAGGCAATCTGCTCTGAGGACCCCCAGCTCCAGGCAGTATCCTTTGCAATGAGGTCAAATAGAGGGCAGGCATGATAGGAGAAGTCCTGGATGAACTTCCAGTAAAAGTTAGTGAAGCCTAAGAAGGCCTGCACTTCCTTCTTATTTTTGGGTGCTGGCCACTCCACCACACCTGCCACCTTCACCAGGTCCATCTCCATGGCTCCATGTGAGATGATCAGCCCAAGATACTCAATCTGGGTCTGCTCAAACTTGCACTTCTCTGGCTTGAGATAGAGCTGATGTTGGTGGAGGTGTTCCAAGATGATGCATGTGATCTAGCAGTGCTCTTCAAGTATTTTGGTGTAGATGAAGATGTTACCAAGGTATATACACACTATGCCTTCAGTGATGAGGTCTCAAAAGATGCCATTCATCATTTTTTGAAAAGTGGCAAGGCAATTGGTGAGTTCAAAGAACATAACAAGAGGTTCAAACAGTCCTTGATTGGTCTAGAAGGCAGCCTTCCACTTGTCTCCCTCATGAATGTACATATTGTTGTAACTCCACCAGACATCCAGTTTTGTGAAGTACTGCACCCTCAAAATTTATTGATGAGCTCAGAAGTGAAAGGGAGGGGGTAGCAATTCTTCACTGTCATGGTGTTAAGAACCCAGTAGTCTTGGACATAGAGTTCTGCTATTGTTTAAGCCTGGAAGCAACAAGCAGGGGCCCAAAGAGTCCTGGCAGGCTATGAGGGGCTTGCAAACTAGAGTTGGGAGACCTGTTCTGCTGTAAGGGTGACCTTCAGGAGTTGCAGCTGGATCACACAACCAGCAAAGGGGAATCTAAAGTATATTAAGAATGATAATCAACAATACAATGGTAATTAATCACTTAGCAGAGGAGAATTCAAAGAGAATAAGTCTAAGGATCCCTGCTGCTTGGTGTGGCACATCAGTGGGCAGCAGAGGCATGAAAACAACTGTATAAATGACTGAAGCTAACCTTAATCTTGGATAATGCTTGAACAGGAAATGTGGAAAGTTTCAGAGGTTTTTCAAAAAGAAAATAACCTCCAGAAATCTCTGGAGATTTCCAGAGGTCGAGAGTGAGCCCTGGGGGTCCTGGAGAGTGGTGCAAGAGGTGGGCTGAAGTGTAGAGGAGTGAATTGAGGAGAAGTCAGTGTAGACTAAAAATAGAAGTCCCCTGACATGGACCATACTTGGAGCTTTGGCACTGCAACTTGTCACTGGAACTAGGACCTGTAGCTCAGAGCTTACCTACTGTCAATATATAAGTTGGTGTCAGGTTCCGCTGACCACGGGGGCTCAGTCCACTGGGCAAATACCTTACATGGTGATCACCGTGTACACAGACGCAGAGCATTGGGAGGGGCACGAGGCATAGGAGACCAAAGCGGGGCAGGGGCGGTATGTGGGGGAGTGCTGGTAGCGCCGGCGAGTGGGGCAAGTGCCGGGGAGGGTGGAGGGTGAGTGCCAGGGGTTGGCGCAAGTCCTGGGAGTACAAGAGGGCAGGACAAGCGAGCGCTAAAGAGCGAGCGAGTCCCAGGGATGGAAACAGAGCCGGGGAAGTTAAGCAGCTGAAAGGGGAAAGAGTCAAGATAAGAAAATGAGAGATGGAATAGATTAAGTTGAAGAGAGGAGCCAGGAACAGAAGAATCAAGAGAACTTAGAATAGAGAGGGAAGGAGAGCAATTAGAATAGATTGGAGGACAAGTCGAGTAGAGACGAGACGATACAAAATGAGTACGATGAGAAAAGAAGCAAGTAGAAATAATGAGACCAGGGCATGCAAGAAAACAAAACAGAGACAAGAACATGGCAAACAATACGAGGCTACGGTAATATCAAGACTAGAGTACTACTTACTACTCTACAACTTATATACTACGCAGTACGTAGGGCCTGGGGCTCAGGCCCGGGTTCCAGTGGCGGGTCGCAGCGCCGGGGCTTGGGGTGAGACCCGGGGACTGCGCAGGCAGGGCAAGGTTGAGACATGTCGCGCGGCATGGAGGTCTCGCACTGGAAACGCAGAGACACGCAGTGGTGGTGCGGTGAGGAGGGAGCAGGAGCGGGGCATGGCGTGCAGAGGTCAGTGGCAGTGATGCGTGATCGTGATGCATGATGGGGGTCTCAGCATGGGCCGGGGGTGACAGGTGGTGCCAGCGCTGATGTGGCAGCTATGGGCAGTGTGATAGCCGAGACCAGCGCTGATGTGGCGGTTATGGCGGTGATGGCCAGGGAATGCCGCAAGTGGCGGTGGCTGTAGCGGTGACGGCCGGTGATGGCCGGTGATGGCCTGGGGCTGCCAAGGGAGTTGGCCAGGTAGCGGTCCGGGCCCAGGGCGGTTGTAGGGGTGGTTTTGAGAGGGTTGGGGTCCCGGGGCCGGGGCTGAGTCCCGGGGGTCGGTAGCGGGTTGTGACAGTTGGAGAGTAGCACTTAATATGATAGTCTTGATATTGCCCACACTTGTTGTCACAACCCGCTACCGACCCCCAGGACTTAGGCCTGGCCCTGGAACTCCAAACCCCCCAAAACCACCCCCATGACCCTCTTGAGCCTGGAGCACTATCTGGCCAACCACCTTGGCAACCCCCAGCCATCACTACCTGTCACCGCCACCAGCCACCACCACCACCAGCATCCCCCCAGCCACCATCGCCCGTGACTGCCACATTAGCACTGACCCTGGCTATCCCTGGCACTTCTCCAACTGCAGCTGCCACATCAGCGCCTGGCGCTCCCCTGGCCCATTCTGAGACCCCCATCACACATCACGATCATGCGTCACCTCAGACCCAATCCCTGCATGCCATGCCCCACCTCTGCTCACCTCACCACCGCTGCGTCGCTACATGTCTCTGCGCTTCCAGAGCAAGACCTCTGCTGCGAGACATGTCTCAACCTCCACTGCTGCTTTGTGCAATCCCTGGGTCTCATCCTGAGCCTGGCACCATGACTTGCCACCAGGACCCAGGCCTGAGCCCTGGGGCTTACCTACCGCTCAGTATATAAGTCATAGAGTAGTCAGTAGCACTCCAGTCTTGATATACCTCTTGTATTGTTTCGTTGTGTTTTTTCTCCGTCTCGTAGTCTCACGCATTCTGATCTCTAACTTTTGACTCTGCTTCATTTCTTATTGTACTCATCTCGTATCTGCTCCTATTCATCGCCTCTACTCACCTTGTACTCTAATTCCATTTCTGCTTTACTCTTCATCTCTTTGCCAATCTCTAAGTTCCCTTGTCTCTTCTGTCTCCAGCCTCAAGTCTCAACTCGTTCTGTTTCCACTTCCCTTATCCTATCTCAACTCTTTCCCCTTTCAGCTCGCTTAATCTCCACTCCTCTCACTTCCATCCCTGGGACTTGCTCACGCACCAGCGCTCACTTGTTCTATTCTCCTGCCTCCCTGGGACTTGCACCTACCCCTGGGACTCGTCCTTCACTCCTCCCCAGCACTTGCCCCCCATCCCAGTGTTACTGGCAACCCTCCACCCACTTCTCCTACCCCACTTCAGTCTCCTACACCTCGTGCCCCTACCGGTACTCTGCGTCTGTGGACACAGTGCTCACCACGTAAGTCCCCGGTATGTGCCCTCTCAGCCGGCGCTACCGGCACTCCCCAGCACACCTCTCCTGCCCCGCTTTGGCCTCCTATGCCTTGCACCCTACTGGTGCTTTGCATTCATGGATATGGTAATCACCACATAAGGTATTCGCCCAGTAGACTGAGCCCCTATGGTCAGTGGAACCTGACACTTGTCTCTTTTGTCTCAATCATTTCTATTTTGTTTTGTACTCATCTTGTATTGTTTCATTCTCTTTTGCCTCTACTTGTCTTGTATCATTTATCCTAATCTAATTCCTTTTTCAACTCTCTTGCCTCATCTCATCTCCCTAAGTCTCTCTCTATTTTTCTCCCTTTTATCTGAATTCTGGTCTTCTTTTCCACTCTTCCTTTGTTTTCTTGCCTTGACTCACTCTTGTCTCAGCTTAGCTAAACTCCATGCTCTCTGTCAGTGTGCTCTCTGTCAGTGACTCCAGGACTCATTTGTCTATGTTGAAAATTGCCCACAGTTGCCCACAACCCTGGCACTTGCACCTCACCTCTCTACATGCTCCTGGCACTTGTCTCTTATGCATGTCATCCATGGATGTGATTGGCACTCCTTGCCCCTAGTTTTGTCACTTCCTCAGCCCTGTTCCTTAGTCTCCTATGCCCATGCACATTTAGAGTACTTGTTGTGCATGTAATACATCATGTCTGCCTAATAAGGACTTGCCCAGTAATCTGAGCTTCCATAGTCAGTGGAACCTGACAAATGCCTTCAAAATATCCATGTCAAGAATTTCAAACCCAATCTTCTATTGATCAATAGAATTTTGATGTCACTCTCTGAAATTTACAACATCAATCAACTGGAAGCTATGTGACTGGCTAAAACTGCGGAATGAGGTGAATACAACCATTATCTGTCAGGGAACCTCCTTTTTACACCTTTTTTCCCCTCAGCCATGCTTGACTCCCACTCAATTCCTTTGCCTTTCCTTTCACTCATCAAGTCCCTCACTGGCCAGATCTACTGGCTGGATTGGCTCACAGCCACTAAAATCATTGGCATATGATTTGCATCATGTGGTATGTGCATGACCTCTGCATGTGCTTGAAATATGTAACCATGACTGTGACATGACCATAACGTGTGACCACTCCATCAGAAATTGTCAGGTTCTGCTGACGCTCAGTCCACTGGGCAAACCCTTACATGACATGCACAATGTCCACAAACGCAGTGGTACTGTCAAGAGCACAGAGCATAGGAGACCAAAGTGGGGCCAGAGATGCAAGTGGTGGTTGAGTAAGGGATCACCAGTCATGCCGGAGCAGGAATGTGAGTGCTGGGGATTAGGAAGAGGAATGGAAGATGAGTGCTAGGGTAGGCATGAGTCTCAGGGGTGTAAGGGGAGAGGTGGAGGTGAGTGCTGGTGTGCAAGTGAGTGCTGGGGCTGGTGAATAGATAGCCAGGGCGAGCAGGGGGACTTAGCAAGTCCCAGGATCAAAGGCAGGAGGGACAGGAATCTCAGTGAGCCAGAAGGAGAAAGAGTCGAGATAAGATAGACAAAAGAGAAAATAGAGCAAGTGGAGAGAAAGGCAAGAGATGAGAGAGTAGAGAGGAGACTTAGAGACTTGAGGCAAAGAAATAGAGATGAATCAGAGTTAGATTGAAAGTGTAGAGATGAGTGAAACAAGATGAGGTGAGACAAGTACATACCAAAAATAAATAAGTTGAAAAATGGAAACTGGGGCATATGAGACTAGAGAGACAGAGAACAAAACATGAAACTAGAAACAGAGGTACAGCAATATCAAGACTAGAGTACTGGATGCTACTCTTTAACTTATATACTGTATGGCACATAGGCCTCAGGGCTCAGGTCCAGGCCTCAGTGATGAGTCACGGTGCCAGGGCTTGAGATGGAGCCCAGGGATTGTGCAAGGCAGCAGCGGTGGTCGATGTATGTTGTGCAGCACAAGGGAAACTCTTTAAAGGAAGGTCTTGCTTTGGAAGCACAGAGGCATGGAATGGTTGAGAGGCAAGGAGGCAAGCAGAAGTGGGGCATGGCATGCAGAAGTCAGACTAGCGGTGATGCATTGTTGTGATATATGATGAGTATCTTGGTGGTAGCCAGGGAGGCTTCAGCACAGGCCAGGAGGAGCGCCAGGGGTTGCCAGCGTCAGTGCTGATGTGGCAGCTGCAGTTGGAAAAAGCACTGGGGATAGCGGGAGCCAGCACTAATGTGGCAGTCATGGGCGATGATGGCCAAGAGGTGCCAGGGGTGGCAGTGGCTGGTGGCGGTGACAGGCGGTGATGGCCAGGGCTGCCGAGGTGGCTGGTTAGGTAGTAGTCTAGGCCTGAGATGGTCGTGGGGGTTGGTTTGGGGAGGTTGGAGTCCCAGGGCCAAAGCTAAGTGCTGGAGGTCAGTAGTGGGTTGTGACAGAAATATCACATGCTATGATATACATGTGACAAGTCATGTGACCCACTGTCAACTATTTTCTGTTGTTTGGCAGAGTAACTCCTCAGACTTATTCTCTTTAGTTGATTCTGTCATGACCCGCTACTGATCCCTGGGACTCCAACCCTCCCAAAACCACCCCCACAACTGCCCCAGGCCCGGACCACTACCTGGCCAACTCCCTCGGCAACCCCCGGCCATCACCAGCCATCACTGCCCATCGATGCCACAGCCACCGCCACTTGCGGCATCTCTCAGCTATCACACCGCCCATAGCTGCCACATCAGCGCCGGCACCACCCATCACCCCTGGCCCACGCTGAGACCCCCATCACGCATCACAATGATGCATCACTGCTGCCAATCTCCACATGCCACGCCCCGCTCCCGCTCCCTCCTCACCACACCACTACCGCGTGTCTCTGCATTTCTGTCAGGTTCTGCTGACCATGGGGGCTCAGTCTACTGGGCAAACACCTTACGTGAGGATCACCATGTACACAGACGCAGGGCACCAGAGGAGCGCTAGGTGTAGGAGACCGAAACGGGGCGGGGGCGGTGTGTGGAGGAGGGCCGGTAGCGCTGGTGAGTGAGACGAGTGCCGGGGAGGGTGGAGGATGAGTGCTGGGGGTTGGCGCGAGTCCCAGGGGTGCAAGAGGATGAGACGAGCAAGCGCTGGTGGCGAGCGAGTCCTGAGGATCAAGAGATAATCAGATGCAGGGACTTAGCGAGTCCCGAGGATGGAAACAGAACTGGGGAAGTTAGACAACCAAAAGGGAAAGAGCCGAGATAAGATAAGGGAAGATGGAAATGATTAAGTTGCAGAGAGGAGCCAGGAACGGAGAACCAAGAGAACTTAGAGTGGAAAAGAGAAAGGAGAACAACGAGAATAGATTGAGAGTACGAGACAAGTGGAGATGAGACAGAGAGATGAAACGAGACAAGTACGACGAGAAAAGAAGCAAGTAAAAGTAAAGAGACTGGGACGCACAAGAAAGCAAAACAGAGATGAGAACACAACAAACAAGATGGGGTTACGGTAATATCAAGACTAGAGTATCTACTTACTACTCTACAACTTATATACTACGCAGTACGTAGGGCCTGGGGCTCAGGCCCGGGTTCCAGCAGCGGGTCGCGGCACCGGGGCTTGGGGTGAGACCTGGGGGCCGTGCGGGGTGGGGCAAGATTGAGACATGTTGCGCAGTGCGGAGGTCTCGCACTGGAAATGCAGAGACACGTGGTAGTGGGGCGGTGAGGGGGAGCAGGAGCGGGGCGTGGCGTGCGGGGGTCGGGTTGGCAGTGATGCACGATCGTGATGCGTGATGGGGGTCTTGGCGTGGGCTGGGGGTGACGGGTGGTGCCGGCGCCGATGTGGTGTGATAGCCGAGACCTGGCGCTGATGTGGCAGTCACAGCGGTGATGGCCAGGAGGTGCTGCGGGTGGCAGTGGCTGTGGTAGCGATGGGCAGTGATGGGCGGTGATGGCTGGTGATGCCACAGGTGGCGGTGGCTGGTGGCGTTGACGGGCAGTGATGGCTGGTGATGGCCGGGGGAGTTGGCCAGGTAGCAGTCCAGGCCTGGGGCGGTCATGGGGGTGGTTTTGGGAGGGTTGGAGTCCCAGGGCTGGGGCTGAGTCCTGGGGGTCAGTAGCAGGTCGTGACAGTTTCCAGTGCAAGACCTCCACGCTACATGACATGTCTCAACCTCGCCCTGCCTCGCACAGCCCCCAGGTCTCACCCCAAGCCCTGGCACCACAACCCGCCACTGGAGCCCAGGCCTGAGCCCCAGGCCCTATGTACTGTGTAGTATATAAGTTGTAGAGTAGTAAGTAGTACTCTAGTCTTGATATTACCGTAGCCTCGTATTGTTTGCCGTGTTCTCATCTCTGTTCCATTTTCTTGCACGCCCCGGTCTCATTATTTCTACTTGCTTCTTTTCTCATCATACTCGTCTCGTATCGTCTCTCTATCTCGTCTCTACTCGTCTTGTCCCCTAATCTATTCTAATTGCTCTCCTTCCCTCTCTATTCTAAGTTCTCTTGGTTCTTTTGTTCCTGGCTCCTCTCTTCAACTTAATCTATTCCATCTCTCATTATCTTATCTTGACTCTTTCCCCTTTCGGCCGCTTAACTTCCCTGGGACTCACTAAGTCCCCGCGCTTGTTATCTCTTTGATCCCTGGGACTTGCTCGCTCACCGGCACTTGCTCGTTCTGCCCTCTCGTACTCCTGGGACTCGTGCCAACCCCTGGCACTTGTCCTCCACCCTCCCTGGCACTTGCCCCCCTCGCTGGCACTACCAGCAGTCCCCCACATACCGCCCCTGCCCCGCTTCAGTCTCCTATGCCTCGTGCCCTTCCTGGTGCTCTGCATCTGTGTACACGGTGATCACCACGTAAGGTATTCGCCCAGTGGACTGAGCCTCCGTGGTCAGCAGAACCTGACAGATTTGAGGCCATTAGTGTGAGGAATGGTGAGTGAAGAGAAGTTAAGAATGAGGCAGGAGACTTTAGTGAAGGAGTTTCCAGGTGTTTGCAAGAAGAAATGATTTGATTTCTTGAGTCCAAACAGTACTTGAAGATTGGTTTCTCCCTCATGAAAGAGAGAAAGGCAAAAAATCAAGCCAAGGATGTGAAGTCCCAAACTGCTAGAGGCTTGAAAGGGGCTGGATGAGGGTAGGCCAAGTGAAGGAGAGAGAAGAGGTGGAGAATCTGGACAGGATTGTTTTCAATGTAGAGTTTATACAAGTTGCTATGCCAGCGGCTGAGGAGCTGGATCTCATAGTTCAAGTACCTGGCTGCAGCTGCTGCTGAGGTGGTCCCACAACAGAAGTTGTGACTGGTGTAGGGTTCTGAGTTGATGCCTGCAAGTGCCAAGGTGTCATGCACTGATTTGACAAAATAAGTGTAGGTGAAGGCCCCTCCATCTAGTTGTTCCAACAGAGGAGTGCTGCCATCATGAGGAAATTCAGTATATAGCTGCTTGAGGGCCGCAACTGGGCAGGAGGGGCAGCCAGGCACTGCAGCAACAGTGATTGTGATACCCTTCTTGAAGGGGTCTGTCTTGGAGGTGAAGAGGGTGAGGCAAACATGCATTGGGTTTGCAAAGTCAGGCAGAGGCTCAATTGAGCTGCAAGAGAGGCTGAGGCTTGTGCTGTGCTTGCTTCTCTCGCCAATTGTGAACCCTCCACTGTGCAGAAGGGCTGAGTAGGCAAGGCAGCAGGCCACATAGATTGCTGTGTGTCCCAGCACTGTGCCTGGCTGGAGCTGCACAAGTAGTGCATTGAGGATCAGGAGCGTTATTGGCTAAACTGGGCAGTGGTCCTGCTTGCTATAGAAGCACTTGATTCTCCAGAGCAGGTGCTGGACAGCGGGCAACTCAAGGGCTGTGAAAAGCAGGTCAGCGTCAATGTGCAGGGAGCACACTGACATGAGGTATGCTTTAATTGTCTTGGGCTGAACGCAGGGGCTGAGGCTTGCAACCCAAGACAAGATGGCTTGCTGTGAAGCAGAGAGGATGGAACCATCAGGGTTGTAGAGACCTTGGAGCTGGATGTGAAGGATGAACTGGCACTGGCCTGTGGAGTATGTGTGTCTTGTGCTGGAGGCAAGTCCATGCCAAAGATAGAAAGCAATGGTTTTGGGGTGGTTGCAGTTTTGCTCATACCACCATGCTAGAGGTGTTTTGAAGTGGATTCCTGATTGAGCCATGGCACAATGGAGGACATGCAGAAGTAAGCAAAACAAGAAGCAGCATCAACAATTGAGCTATTAGTAGATGAGATCCACTCAGAAGAAATAGAGAAATCAAAATGACAGGCCAGAGCTATCATATCCTTCACAAGTTTCATTGTCTGCCCTGATTGTATTGTTTTGTCATGGATTGCATTGAAAACGGCCTTGTTGTCAATGTAGAATATGACATGACATCCCCTGAATTGTTTGCTCCAGCAGAGAATGGCATAGATTACTGCCAGCATCTCTTTCACCTGGATGTGCACCTTGCAGAGGCAGTGTGGGCAGCAGGTTGAGAACCATTGCATACTGAGGTGTCCTCCTAGGCCTTTGGAGCTGCTCGCATCAGTGAAGACATTGATTTGGTGGTGGTGATGCAAGAGAAAGTAAATGCCATTCTACTCAGGTGCAACATCTCCCCACCATGTGATGTCAAGATAGGCTATTCAAGGTATGTGGTGCCTAGTGAATGGTGTAGAGGGAAATGAGGCTGCAAAGTCAAAGAGACTATGATTGAACATGTATAATATGGAATTCACCTGTGATACAAACTGCAGGAATCCAGTAAGCTCATTGAGACTGTGCTGAGTGCAGCATTTGCAAGTGCACCACACTGCTATGGTTTCCTGGAGGTAATTGAGCTTGTCCTATGAGAGTCAGACTTCCATGGTTAGAGTCAAGTTCCAGGCCCAAGAATTCCATTGTTGTGTGAGGGCCAACAATTTTGGAGGGTTGAAATGTGAGTCCAAGTTGTGCACCAAGTTTGAGGGTCCAGGAGAGGGATTGTTGAATCAGGGAGAGGGGGGAATGAGGTGTGAATATGCTGAGGAAGTTGTTGAAATAGTGGTGTATGCGTGCAGGGATGTTGCATTTGTCATGACCTGCTACCGACTTCCAGGACTTAGCCCTGGCCCTGGGTCTCCAAACCCCCCAAAACAACCCCTACAACCACCCCAGGCTCAGACTGCTACCTGGCCAACTCCCTCGGCGACTCCCAGCCATCACTGCCTGTCACCACCACCAGCCACCACCACCCCCAGCATTCTCCCAGCCATCACCGCCGTCACCACCACATCAGCGCTGGCCTTGGCTATCACACCACCCATAACCGCCACATCAGCACCAGCACCGGCAACACCCGACACCCCCCTGGCCTGTGCTGAGACCCCCATCACGCATCACAATCATGCATCACCGCTGACCTGACCTCTGCATGCCATGCCCCGCTCCCGCTCCCCTCCTCACTGCCTAGCCACCGCATGTCTCTGCATTCCCAGTGCAAGACCTCCACACCACGCGACATGTCTCAATCCCCCACCACCGTTCCACACAATCTCTGAGTTTCACCCCAAGCCCCAGTGCCACAACCCGCCACTGGAACCCAGGCCTGAGCCCCAGAGCCTACCTACTGCACAGTATATAAGTTGTAGAGTAGTAGGTAGTACTCTAGTCTTGATATTACCATAGCTCTCATACTGTTTTGTTGTGTTTTGTCTCTGTCTCGTATTCTTGTGTGTTCCAGTCTCTATACTTTCACTCTGCTTCATCTCTTATCGTACTCGCCTCATATCTGCTCCATTCGTTGCCTCCATTTGTCTCCTACTCTAATTACACTCTGCTTTACTCATCATCTCTCTGTCAATCCTAAGTTCTCTTGTCTTTTCTATCTCCGGCCTCCAGTCTCAGCTTGTTCTGTTTCCCCTTCCCTTATCTTATCTCGACTCTTTCCCCTTTTGGCTTGTTTAATCTCCACTCTGCCGCTTCCATCCCTGGGACTCGCTAAGTCCCCGTGCTCATCATCTCATTGAACCCTGGGACTTGCTCACACACCAGCGCTTGCTCGTTCCGCTCTCCTGTCTTCCCGGGACTCGTGACTACTCCTGGCACTCATCCTCCACCATCCCCAGCACTTGCCCCCTCTTTCAGCGTCCTCAGCAGTCCCCTACTCACCTCTCCCACCCCACTTTGGTCTCCTATGCCTCGCGCCCCTACTGGTACTCCGCGTTTGTGGACACAGTGATCACCATGTAAGGTACTTGCCCAGTGGACTGAGCCCCTGTGGTCAGCAAAACCTAACAGTCTGGGATGTTGTCAATGCTAAGATTGGCATTGGCATGCTCAAGTTTGTTTGAGAGGGTGGTACACAGTAAGGCTCCTAGAAGCTATGAGGTAGAAGGCACTAAATAGAAAGGGATGACGGTGCCTTCTGACTGTCTTGCAAGGTGACACTTCCTCTAAAAGCATGTCTCTGGCAGAATTCTGCTCTGATGCCCTTGTGATGGGCTGCAAGTTGATAACACCTAAAATGTGCCAAGTGCTGTCTGGGTAGGCTAACACTAAGCATAAGTTAATGTGTAGCATTTGGGCTCAGCTATGAGAGAACCAGGCAGGGCCGCAGCAGACAACATTGTTGGAGGAGCGGTAAGGTATGTGGTAAAAAGAGTGCTTAGCAGCAATGCTAAACACTGATGCCTGCCATAGATGCTAGATGGATAAGAGGTGCTAGACACTGGCATAGTCTCAGCAATGTAACAAAGCACTAAGCAACACTCTGGCAACAAGTAAAAATAATATTGAATTTTGAGATCTAAAGCCCAAGGTGTATGAGGTATGGGCAAAGAGTAACTTGTTCTTGGGAAGTAAAAATAGGTACAGTTTGGATAGTAAAGTAATAAGCAAGTTCACCATTGGCAACCAAAGGTCATCAAAACAGTGAACTAGGTAAGTAAACAATAACCACAATCTTTTCTATAGTAAAATGTCAAACTAAACCTTAGCAATTCTCAGCATCACCAGTCTGGCTGGCTGTCACATCAATTGTCAAAATGTAAAATAAAAATCTCATAACTGTCACTGCCATCGGAATGATGGCAGTGTGGCTGATGCATTTGCCAAGGCACTGCAGCAATGTTAATCAAGAAAAATAAACAAAGAAAAAAAGAAATCAGTAAAAAGCACAAACATAAATCATAGAGGCTTGTTGTGGAAATCAAACCCCAATCATTGTGAAGGGTACCTTGCCAGAGAGATGTGTTAACATTCCTTAAGACACAATGCAAGTCCATTGTTGATGTTTCAAGAAACTTAACTGGCTCAATCATACTTGGTATTTCTCTTAATGAAACTCTCTTCTGAAGTAAGCATCAAACAGCTATGGAGGTTGATGAGCCACCAGCAATGTTGAATCAAGGAGATGACAATGACAGTGAGGAAGAAGAGGGTGAAGACAATGTTGAGGGCACAGAGAAGGAAGTTTCTGAGGCACTGGGGGCATTAGCTCTCTAGTTCATTAAAAATACAAATTTTTCCTGATTTTTCCTATATTTTTTGATGAGGTTTGAAGAGAATAGGCATGCTCATCATGGGCAACAATGAGGACAAAGGTTTCATCATCAGTCATCACAATGCCAAGGTGACAGGGTCCATCAGACGTCATGTTGATGCACAGTGGGAACTGTCCATATGTGAGGAATCTGAAGACACCGGGGTGACATGGCAGTTTATCTGAATTCTTCCTTATGTTTAGTTATTTTTGAGGGATATATCTGAGCTCGTCGTGCGGGACAATGAGCAGAGGGTAGTTGGCATTGGGGTGAGTATTGATGGCACCACCAACAAAGTGCCAAGCAACGTTGACAGATAATCTGTCAACGTCCATCACAGCACCACCGGCTTTTCCCACAATTTTCTCAGAGTTACTTGTAATTAAGCAGTTATTATTTATAACATAGAGAACTAACCAATTTGACTCTAATTAGAAGGGTCGGTGACCCCCTTCCTCCCTCTCTTATTAGAGGGGTTGGGTGGGACACACAGGTGAGCAAGAAGTCAATCATTGATACTATGTCCGCTTAACTCTTGTTTCAGATCTATAACAGAGAGATCAGACAGGGAATCCACAGCATCCACGTCCTCATCTAATGCCTCATTTTCTTTGTTTCCGCACTATCTCTCATTGTCAGACCATTCAAGCAAGATGGACAAATTTTTGTAAACTCAGAGGATGTCAGATTCAATCTTGGTGTGTTAATCAGCAGTGTAAAGTTGACAATTGCTGCATTTGTGATTTGTTGGTATTGGGGGCCCTTGAGGCTTGAAGTCTATTTATGCACCAGAGAAGTAACTGTATATGTGTTATGACATAGATATTGTATACACATGCACATACATACAAATCTTGACCGATTTTGAATATGATTTCATGGAGCTGGTGCCTGCAAAGCAATATGTTGGGTGAACAGCTTCTACTTGGTCATCCATCAAATTCAGAGCAATTCCTCGAGCGGTAGCAGGTAGCATCAGGAAAATAGACATCACCTCACATATAAATAGGAGAAAAAAAACTTTACCTCCTTCCTTCCTCCCCTCTTGCCAACTCATCATTTCCTCCTAAACCCTGTAATTTCCGAAAACACTCAAGAAATCTATCCTGGACGGCAATGTCTCCTAGTCACACAGCAATAATTCCCGGACCATTTTTATTAGGTATGTATCATTGAAGAAGGATTGAATGTCTCATTTCTCTTTGAAACCTAGGCCTAATGTTTGATTTGGTGTATGGAAGCAGTTTTCTGCATTTCCTCTGCATGAACAGCTTCTCCTCAGCCTTTGTGGGGTTCTATGCTTACAAATAG
The DNA here is from genome assembly GCA_017657225.1 of Termitomyces sp. T69sscA. Lineage (NCBI taxonomy): Eukaryota > Fungi > Basidiomycota > Agaricomycetes > Agaricales > Lyophyllaceae > Termitomyces > Termitomyces sp. T69sscA. The sequence goes on from JAGGAQ010000069.1 coordinate 27,988, forward strand.
CACATTATTTTCGCACATATTCCGGAGACCATAGGTTGTTGAAAATACTAGTGAGTTTCCTGTAATCCGTGTCCTTTTGTATTCCATCCACTGTTCACAGGTTGCTGTGCTTTTGTGAGTACTATCAGGCTGTTTCCCCTTATTTCTGGAGAAACTCTCAATCATATAAGCATCACGGAGGGCATACAAACAACAATCCTAGGACATTCAATGCACTACATCTATGTCTTTCTCAAGTTGCCAGAAGTGAAATCACCGCATGATTCTTTGTGAGTATGATGATAGGAATTCATGATGAGCATGTTGACCTTTTTATTCTAGGTACACTGTAGTATGTAGCTTGATCTGAACATTCAATATGCCTTGATGTCCCTTGATGTCGTTGACAGATTAGTATAACAATGACTGTATGTGGTACTGATCTGATTCATTTGCACTCATACTAGAATAATTCTACAGCTTATTCTTACATCAGTTGTTCACGGGTATGCTGATACTATCAGCTTTGCAGGTCATTTTCTAAAGATTGTCAGCTTCTATGCCTGGAGAGTATATCGCCGTGGGCTACATGTCCCTGACTCACATGCCAGTGTCTTATTTAATCAACTATAGTTAGCACCAGGCATCGATGGCAAAAACACCTTGTTGCATTTATAGTATGTATCTGTCCATCTACACGTCAACTCGAAGATGTCTGAAATGTCAATCACCCTCTCTCAGCTTGTCGCATCTTTCGCCCAGCTGTGTAAGTAGAGATTGTTTCCCCAGATACAGCCACTATTTATATACCCTCTGCTCTAGGTAGTGGACTAGGTGAGGAAAATTCCCCACTTTAATCTACCTGGTTCACATACATGGGTTTATCACCTAGGTTTCAATGCTTTACTGTTGTGTAGATTCAATCCATACTCCTGAAAATACTGAACATCTGTTGAACAGATATAGTGATCCTTCGTCCTTGAGGAGTGTAATATTTCAGGTTTACTTTTCACTATACAAGATGTAGGCCAGGTGCTGACTTTTGTCTGATGGAGGTCATGTACTTGGTCAATTTAGCTATGACTCTGACTTGCGACTTGTCCATTGGCGCATCCATGGCCTACTTACTCAGGAAGATGCGTACAGGAGTTAAAAGGTGACATCTAGTATGATCTGATTTATATCTTGGTACTACAATGCATTCACAGGTCCGAAAATGCGATCAATCATTTGGTGTTCTTGAGGCAGGCTTATTTGATTATTCTGTAGTAGTGTTTTCATTCTCATCAACGGACTGGAAGCATAAACATCGGACTACTGACAAGCGTCATTGCAATTTGTACAATGATTGTCGTGAGTGGTTCTCAAAAACAATTTTCAACTGCTGTGTTAAGGAACTGATCTCCACCAGTTCTCCATCACTACAAGTTCCGTTTATCTTGGTGTGTCCCACTGACAATGTGTACTATGAGTACTTGATCTATACATACATCAGTCCTTTTTATCCTCAATGGACAACGTATGTTGTACAGTGTATTAGTCCTGTTTCTTTCCTTACTGTCTATCAATCCAGTCCATGTCAACTTGATGCTGGTAAGTATTTAGTGGTCTTGCGCTCCAATATATTCTTGATCAATTCTTGCATGGTTCACTATAGGTTACGTATGTCGATTTTGTTGTTCCTCAATAATTCCTCCATGTCAAGACCATGTATGCCTACAGACTTAATTCTCGTATCAAGGTTGGAAGAATGCTCGTACAAACTCAGATAGTGGAAACAATCCACTTGGAGGGACTTTCCTTGACTTGAAACTCTGCAAGTATATTTGTCTTATCTTCATTTCAGGTTATTCAAGTTCACACAAACAGCAATACATGTCAAACACTATTTCATCAGTTTCTGGGTTCTGCATTTCAGTTTTTCATTCTTCATATTCGACTCCCTCATGTAAGGTTGGTGATTGACGTCTAATGCATATGTTCTGTGTACACAGCACAGTAAAGAAAGAAATCAGATCTGCTTTGCGTTAGCTGCGTAAATAATATATACTAGTATTACATCTATGAACCTCATGATATGCATATTGTTCAATAGGTTCATTGGGTGCGAGGAAACCGATCTCAAAACAAATGAGGATTAAATGACTAATGGCTGGGAATGCGATGTGTGACGAAAGCCCAATCTCCGTAATCTGGGCAATACAGAAAGATGCACATCAGGAAGAGTGGTTTCGAATTGTTTCTCGTTCTCCGCCTAAATGGTTCTCATCAAAAGTCCTAAGCACCCGTTGAAACGCACAACCAGACACTAGCCCATTGAGCGACACATCGAATTAATCTCGAGACTGACAGTTCACGGGCGGTCGACAACTGCTGACATATCGCGGGAGGTCACAGACACAGTCGAAGACGAGGATGCTAGAATGCATAAGAGGTGCGTGTGGAAAGATTGGCTCCTTTGAGATGTAATGAATAAGGTATGTGAGATTCGAAATCCAAACGAACGTAAAAATTCCATGTGGAAGATAGACTACACGGCCGAACTCTCTTGCTGCAAATGCAGCTCCCATGTCGCGGGGCCTCTAGGCAGCACAGAGGTCTCCAGGTCGCCTCCATACGCACCTGTGTCGTACGCTCCAGTACCGCGTGTGCCCGTGCTCACAGTCCCGAGCTCGGTGTGGGTATTGCCGTAAATCTTGTTCTTGAACCGGAGAAAGGACAGCACAGGACCCTGGTGCGGCCCGTTCCACGTCTCGTTTGGCCGTGCCTCGCCGGCTGCAACGCGTGCGATAACGAGGGTCGGTGCTATTCCCTGTACGACCCCCGCCCACAATGTAGAATTAGCGCGAATGGAGTTGAGACAATGGTATACGTACCGTGATGGAGGTCCAGAAGGCAGACGCGAACTCTGAGGCGGGGCCGCTGCAGATGTATGCGACCAAAACAAAGAGCGTCGCGAGGAAGTACAGCGCGGAGGATTCCACGAGGATCTCAATGACGCCACGATATGAGCGGAGACCGTAGCCCACGCGGCTGTGGTTGCTGACTAGGGTGACGCGGTACACGATGGCGGCCGTGCAGTAAGATGTCGTGATGAGTGACGTCGAGTAGAGTGCGGTCGCGTAGTCCACGCCGACTGCGCCGAAGGTCGTTGAGGTTACTGTTTTGAAGATTGCGATGATCGAGAAAGCTGCAAAGATTGGAGCGTGTCTTTAAAGGCGTGGATTGACGAGGGGACGAGGGGACAGGCACACCTGTAGTGAGTAGCGTGCATACTGTAGGCACGATGGCGACCTTCCATGACCGCCCCCACACGACCCAAGTGCGCCAGACCTAGAACAATGATTCAAGTCTGATCATGACACGGGAACAGGACACGACTTGCGATTACGACGTCCGCAAGCACGGCATTCGCATCGGACACGGAGGTGATGCCGATAAACCACACAGGGTATTCATTCAGCGCATCTGCTATCGACTCGGCTGTTTCGCCGTGCGCAATGAAGGCACGTCGGACGTAAGCCCAATACGTGGCCTGGTGTATCGTTGACATTATGAAGAAGAGGAAGACGAGGGTCGTCATCAGCCTCCGCGATCGTGCACTCCGTTTGGGACCAGTGTCTGACATCCACTCAGACGCGGGACAGGTAAAATGCAGAAGGTACACTCACAGATTCTGGAAAGCGCCATGATAAATACTGCAAAGTGGATTCCTGCAAATTTTTAATCCGCTTATCTCGAGGTACTTGGAACTTGGATGGCATTATACCTCGCATGAGCGATTCAAAGTTGCAAGCGTTAAAATAAGATTCGTTTATTTCTTTCACAAAGCTCTCCATGCTGTCCTTGCGAGAGGAAGGAAGAAAGGCAAGAATGGGATAGAGTGCGAGGTTATCCGAGTAGAACCAAGGGGTCCATGACCCAAGCATTGGAAGCCTACTATGTACATACTATGCTCTACATTACTGCACTGCCGTAAGCAGATGCAGGGACATCAACTGTCCTCTGCGCTTCTGATGAGTTTGAGTTTGGACTAGAACGACACGATGGTGCCAAGCCATTGAGATTCGAGATCCTGGAAGGTCGTTACGCGTCTGATCCTGCGGAACAATGAATCGGCTATACAGCAGCAACAGTGACTGAGCAGGTTCAGTCTGAACTGAAGATACATAACGTCATCGCCTTCAAAAGCGAAATGCAAAGGATTCCAGAGAGTGGTCCGGTCATAAGTACGGATTTCTACTAGCAGCATCAAAGCAGCATCATGATCTGGAAGTATGATACGTATCATTGATGAAATGAAACGGGAGTGATTTCAATTGATATGAGTCCAGCTCAGATAAGGTTAACCATAGTCAACGCCTTCGGAAACGAGATACGAAAGGACATGAGTGAGCTCCATAAAGCCAGCGAAAACAAATTCAGTACATTCAAAGCTGGAGATGTGAAAGAAATCTTGCTGCGGTAACATGAGTCATGATATTTCTTCATAGTTTTCAGTCAGCCATAGCCCATATATATATCATTCGTCTGTAAAGAGGCAAGGTCAAAGCGCGAATTCGAAGAAAACCTGTTTGTTTAGAGCAATTTCTCAGCCGCCATTACCACGTGCTCTAGTTCAGACCGTGGGAATAATAATTTTGAAGAGTGATCGATTTCGATTCCAAGTGAAATCGCAGTTGTCGCAACACTCTCCTGTCTCGCCATCGTAAGCCAAGATGTCGACTAGCGGACTCAAGGCGATATCGCCCGTGCCTACGGCGGCAGACTTTCTTGACATTGTGCTGTCCAAAACTCAACGCAAAACACCAACGGTACGGGCGCTGATACTCATTCTGTAGTAACCGAGTTAAATTGCTTCTAGGTAATCCATAAAAACTTCAAAATCAGCCGTATCAGGAATTTCTACATGAGAAAGGTCAAATTCACGCAGGATTCTTTCGAAGAGAAGCTGGCTGCAATCTTGAATGAATTTCCTATGCTTGAAGTGCGTGAATTAGTTCCCTCTCGAGACTTTCTTATTCTGAATCATCTGCGCTCTTTATAGGACCTTCATCCATTTCTTTCATCGCTTTTGAATGTTCTTTACGACAAAAATCACTACAAGCTTGCTTTGGGTCAGCTGCGGACAGCGAGACATCTCATTGACCATGTTGCGAAAGATTACTGCCGTCTGCTCAAGTTTGGTGATAGCTTGTACCGATGCAAGCAGCTCAAAAAGGCGGCCCTTGGTCGGTACGATACGTTCTTTGTTGGATGTAGACTGCTGCTTACTTGAGACTAGTATGGCTACGATCATGCGTCGCCAAAAGGACCCTCTTGCATACCTTGAACAAGTACGGCAACATATATCCCGTCTCCCCGCCATCGACCCCAACACCAGAACACTACTCATATGTGGCTATCCGAATGTCGGAAAGTCGTCCTTCATCAACAAGGTCACACGTGCCGATGTCGATGTCCAGCCATATGCATTTACTACGAAATCCCTTTTCGTCGGCCATTTGGACTACAAATACCTCCGATGGCAAGTTATAGATACCCCTGGAATTCTTGACCATCCTCTCGAAGAAATGAACACGATTGAGATGCAGAGCATCACTGCCCTTGCGCACCTAAAATCCTGTATATTGTACTTTATGGATCTCAGTGAACAATGTGGGTATACCGTAGAAGCTCAAGTACGTTCAATCACCTTTCTCGATTCACTTCAAAACTGAACGCTCTACTATTCTGTTGTAGTGTAAGTTATTCCACTCCATCAAACCTCTTTTCAACGGCAAACCCACCCTCCTCGTCATCAACAAAATCGACGTCAAGCGGCTTGACGACCTCGAATCTACTTCGCGTGCTCTCGTACAAGAAATCATCGATGAGGAGAGCGTACAATGTGTCCAAGTGTCCTGCTATTCCGAGGAGGGCGTCATGGAGCTCAAAAACAAAGCCTGTGATGCTCTCCTCGCCGCACGTGTTGAGAACAAGATGAAGGGCAGCAAGATCAACTCTGTCATCAACCGGATACACGTCGCTCAGCCCAAGGCTCGCGATGATGTCGTTAGGGCACCGTGTATCCCTGATTCAGTGAGAGAGAGGAAGAAGTACGATAAGAATGATCCTGATCGCAGGAAACTTGCGAAGGATGTCGAAGCCGAGAACGGTGGAGCTGGAGTGTACAACATCAACATGCGGGGTACGTCTTACCCTTTGATTCCTTTCATATTTGTCTCATTCCCTCGTAATGTATTGTAGAGAACTATATGCTTGCAAACCCTGATTGGAAGGAAGACATCATTCCCGAAATCATGGATGGCAAGAATATCGCAGACTTCATCGATCCCGACATTGCCGAAAAACTCGAGGCTTTGGAACGCGAGGAAGAACGACTCCAGGCCGAAGGCTTCTACGACAGCGAGGAAGATATGGTGAATCTAGTCGCTCTTCACCCCACTTATCCGCTGACAATAAATCCACTAGTTTGATTCTGACGACGAGCGTGAAGCCCGGGAAACTCAAATTGCGCTTGCGCATAAGATACAATCACAAAGCATCAAGAAATCGCGGAAGAACCAAGCTCGCCTACCGCGTACCGCAGGTCTCCGCACACTATCAGAGCTTACGACCGAGCTGACGAATGCCGGTCTCGACCCGAGTCGGATTCAGGAGCGCGCCACGATGCTTGCCAAGATACAGGGCGCCAAGCGGAAACGTGACGCCGATGAGGATATGGACATGGAGGGTGACGAGGACATGGAAGATGGGGATGTCGACGAGATGGATGTGGACGGCGAAGAGGCACCCAAAAAGAAGGCGAAAGGCAACTCGGGAGCGGTCACTGCGGTTAGCAAGCGAATGCCGAAGTCGGATCGGAGATTGGCTGGTTTGCGAGACGAAGCGGTCCGTATTCGTTTTCGGCATTTCACACCTTTTCTTTCTGACATCTTGTTTGTTCGCTTTTTTTATTTCAGCAAGCGAGCCGTGCGACCAAACTGCGCAATCTCGGCCAGAGACCGCGGAATATGCTTGCGAAAGCTGGAGAAGGCGATCGCGACATCAAAACCAAAATGGTATGTTGTTCCAGAGTTATGTTATTTCTCTCCGCGGATCCTCACGTATCGCCTTCTATCACAGCCAAAGCACCTCTTTGCTGGGAAGCGGAAGGGTGGCAAGACGCAGAGACGTTAGTCTGGCGTCGCTTACTGTACCATCCATCCATTATTTTTCTCTGTCGTCCTTGGGTTACATATATCGCTCTCCATCGTTAGCAACTCCAGTGTGCATTGTCTTAGATAAGCTCTATTCGAGGGGCATGAAATTCCGGCTTCCTTCAGACGAAAAGTTCCCACTAAATGTACATCATTTCTCAACCGCCTCTGATAATAACACGGCTGATGTTCGAATAAACATAATGGTGCTTACTACACTAGACATTCCATCGGCAATAAATTACAACTGTCAGGTACAGACGAACAGAACGGACAGACACTTCCAAACAAGTGTTCAAGCTGTCCAGGGGCCTATATAGAAATACAAACGTAGTCAATAGTCAATTATGGTCAAAAAAGACGGAAGGGTGGGATTCATCAGCGTGAGAGACGCCTAGAGTCCCATCGATGTATCACTAGTGAGAAAATAGATAAATATGGAAGGTATCACGCAATGATAGGAAAGACGACGGCAAGCATAGAAAGAAAAGTAAAACGGTCCTAGTCCCATTCGATATTGACGCCCCCGGGAAGCGTAGCAAGACCGATGCCCCGCTCCGCCTCGCGCTTCAGCCACTTTGTAGCCCGTTTGTCGTCCTTGAGAAGAGGCGACAGCTTCTCGTAACACCGTTGGTTGTGTTCCTGGAGCGTATTGAGTACAAATAGTATCGGTGGCGTAAACGAGGGTCAGACTAACCTTGAGCCACGCCTTCTCTTCCTTGGTAAGCATACTTTCTTTAACCATGCGCGTCTGGATGGGGACACATGTCAGACGCTCGAAGCCGAGCCAGATGTTGCCATTGAATCCGCCTTTCGTCTACGAGCGATGAAGAAAGAAAGGTCACAACGATGTAGAATCGTGGAAGAACTAAGGGTTTACCCTAACTCGTTTTACTGCAAGCGCAGACTCGATGCGGATACCCCATTTGCCTTCGTTATCTGTATGTAAAGAACGCAATGAACCAGTCAATCGCCGGACCTTGTACAGTGAAGCAGCCTGAAACGATACTCACAAAACCCAGGCTCATTGGTGATGACATGTCCAGGTTCCAATGCTACACTGTTTCCGAAACTGTGCGGCCCTTCGTGGACGGTCAGGAAAGACCCAAACCCATGGCCTGTGCCATGCTGCAGACACGAGGCACGTCAGATCCACTTCGAGATCTCGGACACGGAGACGACGAGGGAGAATATGATCAATTACACGTACATTGTAGTTTAATCCATCCCTCCAGAGTGCTTTCCGCGCAAGCACGTCAAGTTGTATGCCTGAAGTACCCTCAGGGAAGACTGCACTATCGATGGCGATCTGATAGTAGGATTGTGTGTAAGGAGTGTGCTCGGAAATTCTGTAGAGAGACAAGGGTGCTCACATGGCCTTGTAGGACTCGTGTGTATGCTTCGCATTGCTCGGGTGTAGGCCGCCCAAAGTGTACAGTCCGTGTCGTATCGCACGTTCCGTCCCGATATTGGCCGCCAGAATCGCTGCGAAGGGAAAAAGTCAGCCAGCGGCAAAACTATCAAGGACTTAGTAAATCTCACTTAAGGTAAGGTGTGTCCCGCTCGATAAACTTCGCTGTCGATTTCCGAGGTGTATAATGTGATAGTGCGGCATTGGAACCTGTTGCGGATATAGTCTTGTAGGCGATGCCCATGAAATGCTTGCCAGACCGACGTATCTCAGTTAAACGAGAAGCAGCCTCGTATTCAGTGATATCGTATCCGTCTTGTAACTTGCCTTCTAACCATGCAAGGAATTTCACCTAGATTTGAGCGATTAGTGAGAAACGACAGCGACCGAATCAAAGGCGACGAACAAAGGCAACACCGTCCCGCACATACGCTCGTCTCAAGCCTTCAAGCTCCGTCTCGTTCTTTAGAGCCATCATTCTTTCAACATGAGAGGGAGCGACAGTGTATCGGTAGTGCGTGAACATAAGGGAGATGGCGTGCGACGCCTGGGGTGAAATGATAACCTGAATTTTACACGATTTGAAATGACGTCGAGCACAAAATCGAACTCGAGAGGCACCGACCTTTCCCGTACCCCACTCTCGCCTTCGTATCCACGTCCAGAGATCACCGTACTCTCGGATCTCAACGCCAAGGTTTTTCAAATACTCGTTAGTTTCTGTAGTAGACTTCTCGCGGTCCAGGAAAAGGACAGAATTCTCGAGCCCCACGTAAAGGTATGCATGAAAAAGAGGGTTGTACGGTACATCGGAGCCGCGAAGATTTAGAAGATACGCTGAGTACAATTGATTATGTAGAGTCGAACGGATTATGTGGTAGATCGACTCACCTATACAAGACAATGATGTTATTAGGGTTCCTTGTTGCACTTGGTCTGGGGTAGCCGGTCCCTTTGAATAGCTAGGGATGCTTGGCGGTTGGTTTTTGATCCATTCTCTTAGTTTTTTTAACTTTGTCGCAGCGCTCACTCCTGAAAGTATATCATGGGCACCGAAACAAATTCTGCAGAGGTCCAACTAACCTGAGAACTCGATAGGTTGGATAAAAATAGGTGCTTTGGATTTCGGGGGTTTGTCCTTCCAAGTTAGATCAACTAGGTTCTGAGGTGGATAAACGAATCTTGACTCGGTTCGGTGGATTTTCTCATTAACGACCATGGCCTTTTCATATGTCAGCATGCGAGCATCGACGCCAATTCGAGCATCACGGGCTCGTTCCTGTTGGGGCTTTTAATGGATCGTTGACAATGGAAATGTAACACCCACTGTAAGCCATTCTACCCAATCCCTCGGACCATCTATTGATCCAGCCTTGATTAATGTCCAGTTCTGATCCAACTGCTCCTGAGCCTGGGACCAGTATCGTGCGTCCGTGAATAGATATGCTGAATCCATGGTGACAATCGCAAGTCCATTACTTCCGCAGAACCCTGAGATGTAGTGACGGCGTTGATCACTTTCAGCCACGAATTCTGACCCGTGAGCATCTTCACTTGGTATTATACTAGCATGCGTTGTAAAAAGAGCTTTCAGAGAAGAAAAAGTCGGAAGTACGCACTAGTAGTCGAGCTTTTGTGTTGCCATGTGTCGGCGGAGATCCCCCAGCCTCTCCGTAGTATCACCGGAATACCGGACAGATTCGACTTCATTCATCTTACGCTCCAACGCAGAACCAACAAGAGTGCTTGATGATTCATTCGAATGACGAGGCTTCTGTGTGCCAGGAACGGGAGTCGCCTGTGCAGCACTTCGTTGAGTGGACCGGGAGGCGTGGCTCGAATGCGTAGCACGACTAGCTTGGCTATCCTGGCTACGCTGTGAGTCGCCTCTCCTGAGGTTGAGGGAATCCTGCGCCTTTGGAAAGTCCTGTTTTTGGGCTGAGTTTTGCGACCGATGGCTATTCTGCGACGCTCGACTGCGCTGGGAGTGGCCTCTGCTGAGGTCGAGGGAATCCTGCGCCGTTGAGAAACCCCGCGTTCGGACTGAGTGGTGGGATCGATGACTATCGTGGGACCCTTGACTCGTTTTGCTGGCCTGCGAAGTCTTTGTGTTGCTTCGCGTGGGCGTCGACGTGGGTGGCTCATAGACAGGAAGATTCGTCTGCGACTCCTCGTGAAAGTCCTCCTCCTCTTCTGCCTCCGCCTCCTTCATCTTGTTCTTCTTTCCAATACCCCATCCATAACCAAACCTGGCCGAAAGTGCTGATTTCTTCGTCCCCGTCATCGTGTTCCCGCGGGTGAGCTTGGGGCGGCCTTTCGAGTCCGTGCCGTGGAATTCAGGAAGGCTCAGCGGGATCTCGTCATACTTCTCCGAGTCTGAGTGAAAGGCGAGGCTCTCTACTTCATCGTTCATAGTCGACGTTTGGGAGTAGGACGGATGACGGATGTCGTGGTCTTGGGCGGTGCCGGAGCTCGACCAAGAAAGACGACGTCTGGCTTTTGAACGACCGATGCCGAACGGCAAACAGATGGGTGGTGGGGGTGCCATGCTCGCGAGATCAAGGGGCGAAATCAAGAGTCGAGTTTCGCCAACTACAATGGGCCACGAGGGAGAGATTGGACCTGAGGACCGCTGAGGGCGCACATAAGGCAAACAGGCAAGACTTTAGAACCATCCATCAGTGTGCAAATCCACCGGCAACGTGTCGGCTCTGTATGCCTAATGGGGATTTCCCGATCGCATCTTGGCTCCTGGCTTTTTGCTTCCCAATTTAGGCAAACATATTCGAGAACATATTCGACCAGCAAAATTGGAGGGAATCCAAGACAAGCCATTGATACACTTGCGTTGTATCTCTGGAACAAGAAGCTCCGAGAATCGGTTGCGCCACGAGACACATGAAATGAAGATTAGAGGGAGATACCCGGAAATCGGTAGGGCTTCGGTTCCCCAAGCCTAACAAACTGTCAGAGGCACTGTCGTCACATTACATGCCATGAAAGAGATGTGAGAATAAGCAGTCGCCAAACATGTGGGTCCAGGGATCGATTCGGTTCGTCTTGGAAGGACCGTGTGAGTCACGAGAACATGTAAAGCCTTAAAAAGACTACAAGTGCCGTCCCGTTCCCGGAAGAGCACGTAAACTGGGAGATTACTCTTCTGCCACGCCAATGTCTGATGACAAGTGAGCGCAATAAATACCAGCAAATCGAATGCAAACGAGGTAGAGAAGAAGAGGCGCGTCGGAATATTTCCGGACCAGAGTTTCCGACTGGTCCGAGGGTGACTAACTGTACAAGGTAAACCATCATCATTGGTACTGAGGGCTGACCTGCGGCGTCGCAAGTAGGAGATTGTTCGCCGGTATCACGGAGGCATCCCTGCGTACGAATGTGAACGCAGTTCCGCAGCTGGGAACTTCTCTCAGGCCTTCACTTGTCTGGGTGGACCAAGTAAAACGCATGGATTCTGCATTTCCGCGGCCATGCGGATAAGTATATGCAAAATACTTGGGAACAGCTGGCATCAGTAGACAACCTGACTGAATTCAAGACGAAAACGCTCCTGTGCGATCACACAGCAGATAGTGGAGCCAGAAACCAGTGTTCATGAGAAACATAGCGTCCGGGGAAGCATGTATGCGCCACATGGAGAACTAGGGACCACTACTTGCAGACTTGACTGGTTCTATTTCATGCACAACGCTCTAGTTGTATCATTCTTCTCAACGACCGATGCGAAGCAGTTGGACCGTAGACGGAGGTCCGATCCTCCAGATGGCCATCAGAGACACCCGGCTCCGAGACTTTCAGAAACCAATGTAGCCACAGTACTGCGAGCAAACAGACACAATAGGTTGCTGACGACCAGAAAAAGTGTAGACAAGAACAGGCAAGGCCCCTAGCATAGAAATAGCGATCAGGTCAAATGACGTCCAGGATCCAGGCTTCCTCCGTTTTCTCAGCACGTGCATGACGCGTCGCCTTCAGCTATGATGATCCCAACCTCTCCCTTTCTGGCTAGTGTAAAAGATAAATCGATAACGAAAGTGACCTTGATCATGAGTTACAAACTCTTGCATCTACTTACTACTTGCGTACTTGTAGTCCCGTAGAACTTACATAAACTGAGACAAGTCTGAGATCCAGAGTGACGGTACTCGGAGGCTTGGGGAGTGATTCAGATACACTATGGCATCGTCCCAACCCAACGGCGTCCCCGCCAAACATATAAGAATGCTGTACGTTGAATGGCGGCGAGCATACGGCTCGGCGCCGGGACGACGGCTTCATAAAACGAGCAGATTCCACTTCAAATCAGCTACAAGGAGCTTTTACAGAATCAGAAAAGGTGCGGGCCGAATTCAAGGCAATCAATTCCAAACTCAGAGCGCCCGGAGTCAGCGGGTGCAATCACTGATCAGTACTCAACGGGCCGTTCTGCCGACCAGAGCCTATCCTCCATGGTTTGCAATTTCAGAGGCAGCAAGCGTACAATGCCCTCAAATACGCCGAGAACTAGTTGTACACCGTCATCTGCACTCCAGATGAGCGACACGCAGCCTCCGCAGATCGACAAAAGGCACAGGCCAGACTTGAGGCAGATTGAAGCCGAGATCAGGGCCTTTGGGGGCTGGCTAAGTAAACTCAATAGACAATGTTACAGACCATGGTGCCTGAAGATTGGACTTCTTCATCTCACAGCACCTCTCACCTAACCAGGCTTTCGTCCCCCACACTCACGGTGTGTAGTTCAAGAAAAGTTCGAGGCTCTGTGGATGAAACTATCACCTCACGTCAGTCCCGATGCACATGAGCGGGCGAAAAGGGTTTCCGCAAAAAGAAAGGTCTGGACATTGCGACCTCAGCATCATCCATGCGAGATTCGAACCAACGTTCGCAGTCCCGGATCAATTCCGTGAACGACACTCACCTCACCACAAACCTCGACCTTAACAACAAGGATGCGCTTACTGAACAACGGCAGACATTCAATCGTCACTGGGCAACAGGGGATCGGCAAGTCCGTCTTCATGCTCTGGTTGTTATGTAAGAGGGCCGCCGGAAAGCCAAAATCACCACCCATTGTACCTCTTGGGGTATCAAGAACATCCTGATGGCCCACAGTAGTTCCTTGCCATTACTGTTTGGGATGGCAGAATCTACGACACCTTCTTATCCATGCCTGAGACATGGAACCTCGTGGATGCAGAGCCCCTCATATCAAACTCAGATGTGCCTTACAATTCTCCATGCGCAGAGCTTGTGGCGCATCTTTTTTTTCTCTTCCCGAAGTCAAAGTACTTTGGCCAATCATCATCTTCTGCAGGGCGTACCAGCGCCGCAGATTCAAGCAGTGGACTCCCAATCGACACGGTACTGATTATTATATGGGACGACCTTGAAGCTCTTGAATATAGGTAAGAATCTTGTATCAATCGTCCTGTAAGGGTATTTGCTTCATCACGCTCACCATCTTCATCTCAGGGAAATCGGTTTAGTCGCCAACATCTCGGAAACTGAAATGAAGAGACGATTTAGAGAGATCAACGGCTGGAACATCGATTCCGCACTCGATGCATTAACTGACATGGACAAAACACGCAAATTCTTTTTCGATCAGACTGACCGGGATTATCTCAGTGCTAGCAACATATTTTATATCCTGCCTTTGCGTGAATCGGAACAGGAATACCAAATTCGACCGTGGTCGTGGTACATCCACGATAAGGTCTTGGAACGCATCGATAGTACATGCAAAAAAGCAGCGATTGAAAAGCTGACAGAAACATTGCGCGACGATCCCATCTCTGCTTTGTTGCTCAATGCGGCGTAAAAGATAACGGTTAGATGAAACTTGAATATCAAAAGATCGGGTTCATACTCACTGTGTGATCATCAAGTGTTAGCGATGAACGATGTTCAAAAATCAGTGGCAGGATCAGCAATCTCGGATCAACATTTGAGAATTTGAGAATTTGAGACCCCTTGGTCCTGCCATCCTGGACGGTGTGAGTACTCGTGAGCACTTGTGATTCATTGCCAAATCATCACTTTCTATGCATGAACCATATTGATTTCGACCATTATGTAACACCTTCATCTATATTTGACAGGATCAAACAATGATCCCATCATGATGTTCCAGTGCACTGGCTATCATAATATAAATATAACATTTACAAGAAGCACCACGACGAAGCCTGAAACGCGCCACATCGTCGTCAAGGAATTAACATCGGCGCCTTTCTGTGCACACCGACTCGGGTCCTCCGGGCCCGTTCACATCGACTCAAACAAGTTCCAAAACGCAACGAGGGTTCAATATTACGAATTTCTTCGTCGGGGGTCGGTCTCATATCCACCGATCCATCCCATTAATAGAAACCGAAAGACGAGGGTACCGTAATGTCCGACGTCTCTCGACCTACAACTTAGAACCGACACCCATGGCGTTTCAAGTAAATGAATAAAGGGTTCACATACTTGGAAAGTAGATATAGATCTGACTCTATGCCCGTAATAAAGGTATTCTGAGGAGCCTAAGGTAGAGATAAGATATAAGGACACCAATCACGCAGGGAACTTAGTGGGAGAGGAAGATACTATAAACAAACGAAACAAAGAGAAAAGGAAAGATTGTCCAGATGTCAATACCAATGCCGAAGGAGGGTAAAATAAACCAGCAATCTCTACAACGGACGATGATATAAGATATATACGTGTGGAAGGGGGTTGCATATGCGATGATGTTTTGTTTGTCTTTTGTCTAATCAAGAAAATGTAATGTAACGTCGACGATACCGATGAGTGGTCCTTCAACGTTGACGTTGACAATTACATGTCCTACGCAAACGGATGACAAGACGAAAATTGATACCAGTGCATTGTACCTTTAAAGTAGTGGTGACGAACATTTGAATGCGCGTGAACGGGCATCGAGCAGCGCTCGCGCTCGCGATGCGGGAGATGCAGAGGGGGTATATGTGTGATATGGATGTTCCGTGAGAAATCTAAGATTAACAACCCATGAACGGGAGAGGCCGCGGGAGTAGGAAGGGGTGGGAGGAACGACGGGGCAAGAGAAGGAGGGAGGAAAGCATAATCCCGCGTAACGACGAATGGAAAGTTAATGCAAACGGCGCACACAAGCAAACCCACCGACCACAGGACCTCACCTCTCGCCTTCTCATACAGACCATTCAATGCGCAAACCCAACCTGCATCTCGACCTCGTCTTTCTTCCGCGTACTACCGTGTCCACTCTGCGACCTCGTCGCGTAAATCGGCGTTTCGCTAAACGGTGACGGGGTCTGGTCGCGATATTGGGCAAATGGCTCGTTAGGACTTGCTGGACGGCGGTAGGGATTGTTGTTATTGTTGTCGTTTGCCTGCTTTTCGTTTTGCTGTTCCATGGCAGCGGTGGCAGCGGAGGCATCGCCGATGCCGGCACGTGTACCCCAGCCAGTCTGTTATGATAGATTATCAGCTGATGATCGCATAGGAAATGTGGTCAAGTACCTCGTGAAGCGTGCAGAGAGCATATAGTTTCATGACGGCAAAGTAATAGCCAAAGGCTATGAATGCCGGGACGTAAATGATATCTTGGGGACGATGCCAGAGATGGGGAAGAAGCTTCGCTGTCCGTGTGGCGGACAACCACACCATCCATGATAGAAGGATATTCCTGACAGCGAGCGGTGTTGAACGATCATCGATCATAGTTTGTGATATGAAACTTACCACCAGGGTAAATGATATCCTCCTGCGTCAACAGGTAGCGTACTTTTGTAGAGAAGGACCATGACCAAACATGGGCCAACGAGTAACGTCAAAGGGTTATAAAGTTTATCCACCTGTTAACCGGTCAGGCCAAGTCGCGGACTGGATTGATGACGTACCATAGTATACGCCACATAAGGATGGCTTGTCCAAATATGTCTCTCCATGAAAAGACTCCGTAAATCCGAACGCCACGTGTTCCGTGTCCATCTAAGCACCTGCTTGAGGAAGCGCCAATTTGGCTTCATCGTACTCAACAGCTCCGCCTCCTTGCACACCTGCACATACGTGTTCCACCCGTGGCTCACCATCCATCGCGTCAAAAACTTGTCGTCGCCCGAATTCAGCTGGTATTTTCCGAGCCAGTAGTCATGCGTGAAGCCATGAATGAACTCAGGGTCCTTGAGAATGACCGTGCGGTAAGCCGCAGTCCGACCGGACAGACAGGGAATGCCGCCGTCAATGTGCGTGGAGGAGGCAATCTCGATATTGCGGATCGTGAGACGGAAAGCAGCGAGCACCTCCCAGACGGTCATGCGCTTGCCGACGGACTGCACGCGCTGACTCGTTCCAACACCGCCGACCTTTTGGTCCTCAAAACACGCGAGCATGTAGGGCAGCATGGTAGGTGGCCAGATGGCGTCGTCGTCGGCGAACACGATGATGTCCGTCGTGGTGTTCTTAATACCATGACTCATTTGCAGACGCTTGTTGGCAAATGGAACGGTTAGTACGCGGATACGTTCGGGATCAACGGCATTGGCAAGCTCTTGGAGCGGGCCAAGCATCTTCTCTTCCGTAATGATGAGAATCTCCTTGGGTTTGCCAACAAGCCAGCTGTGGGCTGCTTCCTTGAACTCCTCACCGGCGTCGATCGTTGGCACAATGATAGTGACATCTTCGGAGGCGATGTAGGTCGGATTCTCGGGCAACGGGACTGGGCGGTATGTGAAGAACGCGGCAAGGCGTATCATATACCATAGATACCGGAAGAAACTAAAGAGAAGTCAGCGACATTATTGAAGAGAGCAGAGCCACGAACTGACCCAATCACACCGAATGGAACGACTGGAAAAATAGTCAGAAATTGATGGATAATGATGGTAGCGGAACGAACAAATTGGGAAAGCATCAGACGTTAAGTATAGCATTTGGGCGCAGAATAAGGAGCGAATACGACGCCAGAGACGAAGACAATCACAGTGAACTCGCCTGGCGAGTTCACGACCAAGGTGGGTGGAAGGTTTCAATTGCCAGTCTTCTGATGCCCGTTTGTCGTGCACCTGCGGAGTTTTAAATATCCCTTTCTCTTCGATCGTCTTAAATTTGTACTCCCGGGTCCGTATGAGCATTCTTAGCCCACATACATTCAACTCTGCTGCTATAACAGGATCTATTCATGTGCTGTCCGACACAGCTCTGAATACAAGTCTCGGCCTCGTGTCATGCGCTTCCCATTCTGTACGCCGCACTTCACCGAACTGATGCTCAGGCCCCGCCCCATACAGTAACTACAGCTTGCTCTACAGCGACGAAAATAGTTAGCCAGTGTGTGATTTGTGTCCCAATTTTATCTCGTTCCATAAATATCTCCGCAGTCCGCAGCCGGTGCATATTTTCTCGTCCGGATGTCAAATACAGCCTTCTTCAATGGCCAGCGCGGTTGACCTGTCGCTGCTGTCTCGTGGACGTGGGCATTTGAGACCGGGGTTCGTTGTCATGAGACTTTCTCCGTGTGGACATTTGTGACAACATGGGTATAATACGCCTGTCACGCGTGCCTGGCCTGGTTTCATCTTGTTCCAAATTCCCTAGGACAAGAGCGTGCTAGTCCTTTTGGTGCTTGTGTGTGATGCTGTCAGCTACCTGACCCACTTTTCTTGTACAACCCTGCGATCCTCATCGTGATACTAACAATAACAGGATTTGACAAGAACTTTTGATGGTAGATAACCAGATATCACTGCTGTTCTTTCATCAAATCTTTGCTTTTTACGACCGGTGGTCACGGTAATTGGATGATTTGCGAGTTTAACTGATTATATATCGTTGCGTTGAAAACGGCATCGAACATGATATGTTTCGTATGTGGCCAATTTCAACCTGCGACAAGAAGTGACGGAACAGAGATTGATCATCACGGAGATATACTATATTCTAGTACTTGTTTGTCCTGGTGTCTCATCATCATCATACGATCGAGAACTACTGATGATAAATGGGACAGGCAGTATTATCCACTAGTATTCTTACGGCTTCATATGCATAATATGGACACATGATATATAAGTATCAAAGTAAAAACTAGACCACCCCTCTATCAAACTTTCCCAACACACGTCGGGGAAACGAATGGGTAACTCACTATCCTTTTCTTGGCAGTGGCAAAAAGGAAGAAAACCCCACCCTTCTCCTTGGCAGCATCAAAAACGGGGGGATAATTTAAACAAGCAAGCAAGCAAGCGAAAGCTAATGTATCCTTTCCCTTGGCAGCGGCCGACTATGCAGGTTCTCACGCGACTCCGTCGCATCAGGCGGAAGCTTGACGCTATACCCCCCCGCGCGCACCGGTCCAGGATACAACATCCGACTATCATCCGGTGCCAACGCGAGGCTTTCTGACGAGAGCGTGTGGGCATGCGGGCGGCGGGGCGCGGACAGCACGGGGACGGCCGCCACGTCGTCGCCGGGGGCCGAGTGGGAGCGCTGGCGCGCGTAAGGGCCCTCGGGGTGCTGGGGCGTGAGCGGCGGGGGCGCCGGGCGCGGAGGCGACATCAGGTGGATCGAGTCCCCTGAGGGCACCGCGGGGCCGAACCGCCCGACTTCTTCGTCGATTGAGGGGCGGCGCGTGTGCGAGGAGGGCTGGCGCGCGCCTTTGGGCCGCGGCGGGACGTTGGTGTGGTTGAGAGGGTCGTTCCCTTCGGCTGAGGGTCGACGTTGGACGTTGTATGATTTGCGGGGCGCTAGTTGGGTGGGGGGTGCGACTGGAGCGGGAGGCGGCGGGATTATCGGTCGGGAGGGGCTCACTGAACGCGACCGGATGTTGGGATTGGGCGAAGGTTGTGTAAGGGGAGGTATAGTTTGGTCAAATGATGTGAATTGTTGTGAACTACCTTGTGAAGGAGATACGGATCGCGGTGGTTTAGGTGGATGGGGATCCATTTGGGCTTGAGGCATTTCGTCCTCGCTAAACAGCGTTGAGGAATTAGAAGACCGTTGGGCTTGGTTATATAGTGGTGAAGGACGGTAAGAGAAAGGCCTGGGAGGCACGGGAGCAGGTCGTCGAGGAGCCGGTGGGATATCAATCGGATGTCGTAGTAGCTTAAGAGATGTCAATGCAAGGCGAGAGATAGATGAGATGCGTTGCTTACCGTTGAAGGTATCACTTGCGATAGATGTCCGTGCGAGCGTGAAGATTCCGTCGGAGTGGGTGGGATGATTTTGAAATGGTGTGAATTTGAGCTGTGACTATTGGAAGAGATGGTGAAGGCGGGACGATTCGAAATGAGGAATACTTCATTCTCCCGACGTTCCCCATGCGATATGAGGGACGATTCTTCGTCCTCACCGTTGTAGGAAAGATACATACTTTCAACATCTTCTTCCTCGTTAATGGTAGCTGGAATCGCGCCCTCAACAGTACTTTGTTGTGAAATCATCGCACTGGAGCCACTTTCCTCTGTGGAACCAGAAGGGTCTACGCGAAAGCGACGGCCAGGTTGCTTGGGTTTGATATGCACGGCATTAGATCCCCAAGGATGGGGCACTATATCGGGGATGCGACGAAATTGTTGTACGATTTGCGAATTACTCCAAACATCATGGAATGGAAAGTGATGTTCGTGTTGTCTAGGTCTGAAATGTCCTCCAAAGGCACCCCAGGAGTGAAAATCAATAAAGCCAGGCTCAGGAGGGCTCATGATGACAAATTCATTCGTGTTTTCCGATGGTCGGTCGATTTCGAAATTGCCATCGCGAGTCCCTGTGCGTATTTTCGGAATCCTGCGGAATGAGAGGCGGTGGAGCCAGAAGGCGCCGAAAGACTCTCCATTTCGACGTCTTCTGATCCAGTATATATAGGCTAGTATTGCAAGTGAGACCAAGCCCAGCACTACCACTATTGCAACAATTGGGACTATTCCTGCAGTGCCCAATGCCCGGGCAGCTGTAGAGTCCTCAGGTGTCAAGGAGACGACGGTAAATGAAGAAAGCAGTCACCTAGAATGGATGTAGGATTACTCGCGACTTCACGGGCTGCAGAAGATGGTGATGTGACCCTGCTTGCCCTTTGACTAGGATACTCTTTCGACGTGTCCAAAGAGTGATCTTTGCATGTTTCAGCCCATTCTTCATAGTCAAGACGCATCCCTCCTGTCGTCGGCAGACAAGCGCTCCAAAGCTGGAAGAAGACACGATTGCTAGAATTTGGGTTTTGTGAGCACAGCTCCGGTGTGTGATCAATCATCTCATCGCACCAAGCACATTCTGACGGACTAACGACTATACTCTCTGAGGCTGTGTTATTTTCAACTCATTGAAAAAGCGACCACGAAAGCGCTCAAATACACATACGCGTCATGGTTGAACATGGCTCCTGTGCCGGTTTACACAAGATAGAGGGTGTCTGTCCATCATGAAATATAGGCTGAATCACCGATGATAAGACAACGCATCATGAAAAGGAGAGTTCTTTGACCTCGTCGTTATCGGAGATGTCTTCGCGTTTGACGCCCTGTTGAAGAGAATCGTGGGAAGTTGTCAATGAAGGGACCCTGTCGCTGACGCCGGTAGCTTCGCCCACAATCATAAAGTAGAGCGTGAAGGATGAGTGTGTTGAACGTTTGAATGCAGGCGGCTGGATCTCCCTCGAATCACTTCTGTGTGGAAAATCGTCTAGGCGTGGGTAGAGCGTATACCTCTGCCGCCGTCTGCCTGCCGATGATCTCGCTCCTTCTGACATATATGAACCCCAAGATGGATCTGTCATGCATCCTCTACTCGTGACCGGTTACAGATAACCCCGTTCTATACAAAGACCTGTGGTGCGCTTTCATTCACAGTGTGGACCCGGAACAATTGAGATATCTTGGCAGCAGTATGGAAGGAAATTCACGTTGATGCTGAAGTATTCCATTCTGAAAGTGAACTGAATCAGACGTGCCCTCACGTCCTAACTTCTGACTGTGCGACCCTCGGCAACTTAATAAAGAATTGAGAAGAGTTCTCAGCGCATGGCGTGCGATGGTAAGGATCATATTTGGGTATGAAAGTTACACAAGCTCCGCAAAAACTGAATCATTTCTAGAATCACAAATCAAAAGATGATGAACTCACGTTTTTCCACCAAGTTGGAGAGGTTTTCACATCAATGCTTACATGCATTGGATGAACTCATACAGAGCGGCAGAGCACACTGTCAGCTCGACTGTATCGTTCGCAGGCCAGAGTTGATGCAGAAAGAAGACTGCGTGCACGTGAGTCAAGCAGGAAGAATGAGCGCGTCACATGTCGTTCGAAGATTTGGCTGATGTTTGTGTGTCTCGTAAATCCTGTGTGCGTTCGATATATAGCGTTCATATGCGAGTCGGGCTTTTCCCGTCCATCATCATCGGAATTTCTTCAGTACATAAGTACATTTGCGCAGCCACAGAGGTACTCTTAGTTCCTTTCTTGACGAACAGCTTATAGTGAGCCTCGTCTTAGGCAAAGGAAAACGTTAACGTCACTCTTCTTGGTTTTCTTTATGGCTCGAACCTGTCCTGGCTAGTACCATTTCATCTTTCAGTGGCAAATGCCGCTTCGATGCTAAATCACGTGATATCTATCGATCTGATATTGCACCGCGTCG
The DNA here is from genome assembly GCA_017657225.1 of Termitomyces sp. T69sscA. Classification (NCBI taxonomy): domain Eukaryota; kingdom Fungi; phylum Basidiomycota; class Agaricomycetes; order Agaricales; family Lyophyllaceae; genus Termitomyces; species Termitomyces sp. T69sscA. Next base: position 50,210 of record JAGGAQ010000069.1, read on the forward strand.
ACAACGCGTTGAGGATACGGCCAGTGCCGTATTAACACGCCACTGCCGCAGTTTCCGAAGCTTTATCGATCAGCGTTTACTACTCAGTATCACAGCACCAGACTCTTTACGTTTGCAACATGTCTACCATCCCGCCTCCAACGCAATCGCCGCCGTTGTTGTACCATGAGAGTGATTTTTCTGTACCAGAGGCAGTACTGAAAGGGACAATGATGACGAAAGTCTCTGAGAAGAGGCAAAAACGTGTCTTGTTCCAGCTTGATCCTGATGCGGGGCGCATTCTTTACAAGTCGCGAAAAACAGGTCCTGGTCAGTATTTATCTCAGATCATTTAGATAACGTAATTTGAGCCCAGAAGATAGTTGCGCTTGAGACGGTCAAAGAGATCCGTTCAGGTTCTGCTGCGATTTACTACCGTGAACAGTTCAAGCTGCCTGAAGGAACAGAAAAGCGTTGGATCACAATTATATACGTTCTCGATGGCGCATACAAGACGCTACACATTATTGCAGATACGCATGAGATCTTCGTCATGTGGGATGCGGCTATCCGCAAGCTCGTTGCTATACGTCAGGGACTCATGATAGGGCTTGGGAATGTCGATGTTCGAGAGTCAATTTGGACGCGCCAATATTGGAAAGGTGCAGATGGCAACGGCGATAGGAAGTTGAGTCTCGAAGAGGTAGAAAGATTATGCTGGAGATTGAACGCGAGGTTCACAAGACCTGAGCTTGAGAAGATGTTCAAGGTAAGCACCTCAAGAATGTTCATTCCTTGCGGCTTTCCATTGACGAACTTGAACTTGACTAACTTGAACAGGACGCTGATCCCACCAGCAAGGGTTATCTGGACTATGATGGTTTCCAGTCGTTCGTGCGAACTCTCAAACTGCGTCCTGAGATTGAACAGATCTACAAGGATCTCCGCAATGCTAATGGTGACAATTTCGACTTTCCGGTTTTTGAGAAGTTTATGAGGGACACCCAACACGCAAGTCTCAATTGCAGTTTCCTTACGGGCTGGAGCTCATGTCTTCACATAGTCAAAGCTGACACAGGATGAACTCAAAGCTATTTTTGTAAAGTATTCTTGGACTGCGCCCACCACTCCAGGGCCTAAACCAACGGAAGGCACTTCACTGCCCCCTTCAGTTGCAGCACCACCTCCTCAACAAGTGCCGAATACCTCTCAATCTGTGAATCAAGATGCTTCACAATCTCCAGTCCTTAACCTCGAGGGTTTCTCATCATTCCTTTTGTCTCCCGAGAACGCAGCTTTCTCTGAGAAGAACCATGAAGTGTGGCAAGACATGACGCGACCTGCGTCCGAGTATTTCATATCTGCCTCGCACAATACATACCTCGTAGGACATCAGTTGATCGGAGTTAGTACCGTCGAGGGGTACATTCGCGCTCTTCTTCATAGCTGCCGTAGTGTCGAGCGTACGTCTGTTTTACAACATGCGTTCCACCATTCTGATGAAGAGCATCAGTTGACATATATGACGGCGATACTGAACCTGTCGTTTTTCATGGAAAAACGTTGACATCCAAGGTTTCCGTGCGCGATATCTGTAACGCTATCGCCAAATATGCCTTCGTGACTTCGCCATACCCTGTTTTGATTTCTGCAGAAATCCATTGTAGCGTCAAGCAGCAAGATATACTTGTAAAGATTATGATAGAAGCTTTTGGCGAGTCTCTCATCAGGGCTCCGGTGGAAGGACGTCCTCGAATCAGCCGTCTTCCGAGTCCTGAAGACCTGAAAGGCAAGATCCTTTTGAAGGTTAGTGTGTACACCTGACGCCAGTTTTTAACTGATGCTGACCACTGAGATCAGGCTAAGAACCTTTACGTCGTTGCTCAACTCGAGGCACTCCGTAACAAGAGCCCGACTGCAACTCCTCCCAAGGAAACCGAGGTGCTCGAAGCCGACACATCTTCCTCCGATGACTCCGAAGACGAAGAAGAGACGAACGGCAAGAGGTTCAGCGGAGAGATTAGGCACGGCATGCAAGAGCTTAAAGAGAAGTGGCGGCGCGTCCGAGGAACATCCGCTAGCCTCTCCAAGACGAAGGGGAAAGTCAAGATGTCGTTTAACCTCGCGTCGCTCCTCGTGTACACTGTCGGTGTCAAGTGTCAGGGTTTTGGAAAGGAGCACGGGTACGCCCCAGAGCACATCTTCTCCTTGTCGGAGAACAAGGTGAACAAGCTGATCAAAACGGGGAGCACGATGCGTGATCTGGTTCAACATACCAAAGACCATATGGTTCGTATATATCCAAAGGGCACGAGGGTCAGTTCGAGCAACTACCAGCCACATCGTTACTGGGCTGCGGGGGCGCAAATTGTTGCTCTCAATTGGCAGACATTCGGTGAGTTTTTCAACTCTTATTCTGGTAACCAAGTATCAAACTATGGCGTTTCGCGTTTGTGATCTAGATTTAGGTTATACTATAAATCAAGCAATGTTCCAACGTAATGGACGAGCAGGCTTCGTCTTGAAGCCTGAAGCACTCCGGGGTAATGACGAGCTTCTGTCGAAGTACTCGAAACATGTGTTGGAGATTACTGTGCGTGCCCATACCGTCATGTTAGGATTGAGCTCATCAAACGTTCGAAATCAGATCGTTTCGGCGCATCAACTTCCTCGTCTTAAGGACAAGAGAGGGCAGGAGGTTGTTGAGAAATCAATTGTTGATCCCTTAGTCCAAGTCACCTTACACATCCCCGACTGGACTCATCCTCCATTTGGGTTGAAGACAGGCTCCGCAACTTCGTTACCGCCGATGTCTAAACCGGGAGATCCTGCACCCCCCTCTTCGCGCATCATCACGAAGCGTACTCGTGCAGTCCGGAATAATGGTTTTAATCCAATTTGGCGTGAGACACTCAGGCTGCCCTTTGACGTTGTCGGTGGTAAGGAGATGATGGACCTTGTTTTTGCACAGATCTCTGTACTTGAGGATGACTATGACGAGGAGGATGATGAACCTATTGCAATGTACTGCACTCCGCTGTCATGCCTAGAACGAGGTATGCAGCATGCTCTCACCTTTTTTTTTGAATAACAAATCTTTTAGGTTATCGACATCTTCCCCTACATGATTCTCAGCTATCACAATACTTGTTCTCAACACTTTTCTTATATTCACAAATCCTTGACGAGTAGATAGGACTTTAACCACAAGAGTTTCTGCATGGAATAAAGATTACATTTACTAAGAATCACTAGGGCCCTGTTCCGCAAACAGAGTTAGTAGGATTAATTGAAAAATTTCATGAATTTCATGGTGATGGTGAAATGATGTCAAGTGAAGTCAGGCTCTGGTGTCATACCTGGTACCTGGGACAAGATCCAAAGTTTTTGGAGGAAAAAAAAAATTGATGCAGGCCCACATGGCCTGTTTTATACTATCACTCCCCACATGTTCAAAACACCCAGTCAATGAGAAGATTTGACCCCCTTCCACAGCACATTGGCTTGCCAAGTATAGTCAAGGAGCAATGTCTGGTACCCTCATCAAATATGACATCTTGTGAAGTTACAATTGTCTTTGACCTTTGGTTACACAGGCAGTAGCTGCTATTCGCATAATAAATGAGGTGTGTTTTCACAGATCTGGGATTGAGTTTTGATCTTATCAGTTTGTCAGGAACCTTTGCCCAGGCTATGCAGCCCCTGGAGTGAAGGCAATCTATGTGCTGTCTTTGGTTAGTCCAGGTTTCCTGAGGGACCTTATTGGGGTGGCATGACAAGGGGAGTAAATTTTGTGTATGAACTTGTGCTGATGCTGGCTCTGCCCACAGTTCCTTGGATAACCCACTCTCAGCTAGAACACAGTGCACACCCTTCAGAATAGTTTGGTTTGCCCTTTCTGTGACACTATTTTGAGCATGAGCATATAGTGTGGTGACCCTGAGTATGATGCCATGTGTGCTGAGATAAGTCATCCATAATTTGTTCACCATTTACACCCTGCATTGACTCAGACTTTCCATAGTTTTTGACCAGTTTGGCATTCTGATTCTGCATGGTGTTGGTGAAGGCAGTGAGTGTAGTAGCTGAATCTTTCCTTGTCAAGAAAAATAGAGAAATGTGTGACGAGCCTCCATCCACTGCTACCATCATGTATGCTGCCCCTCTCAATGACAGCATGCTGGTCAGGCCTCACAAATTGATGTGTACATGGTTGTTAGGTGCACTTTCTGGTTCTATTTCAGCATCATATGGGTATGTGGCATGCTTGCCATACACACAGTCCTTGCATACACCAAGTATGTCCAAATTGCCCTTGATAATCAGTCCATCCAGATTTCTCACTAATGCCTTTTTGATTGGAGACACACTTGCATGACCAAATCTTTGGTGCCAGACTTCTAGGCTGGTGGGCTTCATCAGTGACTTGGCTATCATGGCTGATGGTGATCCAGTTTGCCCTGATGCACCTAGTAAGTACATTCCTCCTGCTGCTTTTCTGCACAGTATTTCTCTCCCATTTAGAACTTGAAAATAGACAAAATCCCCTCCAAAGATGATGTTGAATCCAGCCTGATCAAATACATTGATTGAGACTAGGTTGGAGGTGAGATCAGGGGCATGTAGGGCATTTTTGAAGACTAGTTTGGATGAGCCATGGGCAGTAGTGCCTACTTTTTTGACAGTTCCTTGACCTACTATGGAATTCTTATGTGGCATGCACAATGCCTACAAATGCAGTGGTACTGTCAAGAGTGCAGGGTGTACAAGACCAGGAGCAGGACCAAGGATGCAATTGGTGGGCAAACAAGGGATTGCCAGTCACACCAGGGCAAGAGCAAGTCCCAGAGGTGCAAGAGTAGGATGGAAGATGAGCTCCAAGGTGAGAGCAAGTCCTAAGGCTGATGGTTGAGTAACCAGGGCGAGCAAAGGGACTTAGCAAGTCCTGAGATCAGAGATAGAGGGCATGAAGATCTAACTGAGCCAAAAGGAGAAAGAGTCAAGACAAGAGATGGAAGGAGAAATGAAACAAGTCAAGACTGAAGCAAGAGAGAGAGAGAGAGAGAGAGAGAGAGAGAGAGAGAGAGAAGAAGTAGAGAATAGATTGGAGATGGTATGAGACAAGTAGAGACAAGAGACATGAGATGATACTAAATTAGCACAAAACAAAAATGAGATAGGTCAGAAAATGGAAATCAGGACACGCAAGACTAGGACACAAGAATAAAACACAAAACTAGAGACAGAAGTATGGCAATATCAAGACTAAAGTACTTGATGCTACTCTACAACTTATATACTGGATGGTAGGTAGGCCCCAGGGAACAGGTCTGGGCCCTGGTGACAAGTTGCAGTGCCAGGGCTTGAGATGAAGCCCAGAGATTGTGCAAGACAGCGGTGGTGGTCAATGCATGTTGTGCAGTGCAAAGGAAGCTTCCAAAGGAAGGCCTTGCTTCAAGAGCACAGAGGCATAGAATGGTGACAAGGCAAGGAGGTGAGCGTGGTGTGCAGAGGTCAGACCAGAGGTGATGCATGGTCATGATGTGTGATGGGTATTTTGGTGGGAGCCAAAGGAGGCTTTTGCACAGGCTGAGGAAAGTGCCAGAGGTTGCTGGGGCAGGTGCTGATGTGGCAGCTGTGGGTGGTGATGGCCAAGGGGTGCCAGGAGTGGCAGTGGCTGGTGGCAGTGATGGGCAGTGATGGCTGAGGGCTGCCAAGGTGGTTGGTCAGGTAGCAGTCTAGGCTCAGGACATAGTGGAGGCTGGTTTGAGGAGGTGGGAGTTCCAAGGCTGGGGCTGAGTACCAGCAGTCTGTAGCAGGTCATGACATCATGCCCCCTTCAGCATCAAGACCCTTGAGACGTGTGGCAATTGTGGGTGGCTGTGCTGCTTCTGATGTTGAAGTTGAAGTCTGGCAGCCATCAAGAAGTTCCATATGCAATAAAAAGGAAAAAAAAAACTTCGCCAAATCTCAACCACTTCTTTCTTCATGCCTTTGGAAGATGCTGGAGCTAGTGTCCCAGAACTACTGGTGGCCCCAGATGTCCTGGTACATTGGATCCTACACTGTTACATGTGACCTTTGCCTCCAGACCAAGCCTCAGCACCATCTCCTTACCAGACAACTCCACCCACTACCAATCCCCTCAGAACAATGGAGCAAAGCCTCCATGGACTGCATTGTAGAGCTCCTCAATGCTCATGGCTATGATGCCATCATGGTAGTGGTGGACCTTTGCAGCAAACAAGCACACTTCATCTCCACCCACACCACTTGCTCCACCATGGGTGCTGCAGACCTGTACCAGAAGAATGTCTGAAGCTCCATGGCCTCTTGGATGCCTATGTGTTGGACCAGAGCCCACAGTTTGTAGCAGAGTTTTCCTGAGAACTCTACCAACTGCTCAACATGAAGTTCCACACCTCCACTGCCATACCATCCATAGTCTGATGGCCAAACAAAACATGTGAAACAGGAGCTCAAGCAGTACCTCCACCTCTTTTACAATGAGTGGCAGGATGACTAGGACAAGGTGCTTTCCAATGCCAAGTTCCAGTACAACAACCACATTCACACAGCCACTTGGGTGTCACCTTTCTTCTTGGACACTGGGCACCACCCACACATGGGCTTTGAACCCTAGGCCCAGCCTTCAGAGAACAAAGCTGTGAACAAGTTTGTGGACCAGATGAAAGTGGCACAGGAGGAGGCCAAGGCTGCTCTGGCAAAGGCAAAGGACAATATGGCCCAATACTACAACTGTGGAAGAATTCCCAGCATCCAAGTACCAGCCTGGAGACTGGGTCTATCTGGATGCCTCTGACATTACCACCACTTGCCCATCAAAGAAGCTTTCACACCATCAGCTAGGACTATTTATGGTGGAATGACAGGTAGGCCTATCAGCCTACCAACTCTGGCTCCCAGCAGAAATGCAACAGCTTCACCTGGTATTCAACATGGTCAAGCTAACACTGGCCTTGGAGGACCCTATCTCAGGATGATGCCTAGTGCCTCCACTACTCTCAGTGGTGGTCAATAAGAACAAGGAATATGAGGTGGAGGAGATCCTGGACAATCACCTATTCAGAAGGTGACTACAGTACAAGGTGAAGTAGAAAGGTTACAGAATCAAAGACATCTCCTGTGAACCTCGGGAGAATGTGCATGCACTGAGACTTGTTAGAGAGTTCCACTGGAGACACCCAAATGCACCTTGGGCCATCCAGAGAATCTATCTCATCTCACCAGTGGACCAGGCAATCCAGAGCTTTTTATACTCCACACATCAGGACACTGCCCACTAGAGGGAGAGTGATGTCAAGGGACTTCCATTTGACTTCCATTTTTGGCACTTCACTATGCTCCAGCCCACCTCCTACACTACTCTCCAGGACCTCTGGAGCTCGCTCCAGATCCTTGGGGCTTGTTCTAGACCCCCTGGAGATCTCCAAAGGTTGTTTTCTTTTTAGACAACCCCTGGAACTCCCTGCACTCACTATGTGAGCATTATCCAATGTCAAGATTAGCTTCAATTACTTGTACAGTTGTTCTCACACCTTCACCACTCGCTGATGCGCTGCACCAAGCAGCAGGGATCCTTAGACTTGTTCTCTTTGGATTTCCCTCTGCTAGGTGATTAGTTACCATTGTATTGTTGATTATCATGCCTAATATAACTTTGAATTTCCCTCTGCTAGTTGTGTGATTGAGCCACAACTCCCAAAGGTCACCCTTACAGCTTTAGGCCTGGACCGCTACCTAACTGACCACCTCAGCAGCCTTCAACCATCACTGCTCATCACTGCAACCAGCCACTGGCACCCTTGGCACCCCTTAGCCATCACTGCTCATAGCCACCACATTAGTGCCAGCCCTAGCTATCCCCAGTGCTTCCACAGCTGCAGCCACCACATCAGTGTCTGCCTCAGCAACCCCTGGTGCTCACCCCAAACCCATGCTGAGGCCTTCCCCAGCTCCCACTGAGATGCCCACCTCTGCAAGCCATGCTTCCTCTCCACTTGCCTCCTTGCCTTGATGCCATTCCATGCCTCTGCATTTCCAAAGCAAGGCCTTTCTTTTGGAGCTTCCTTTGTGCTGCATAACATGCATCAACTGCCACTTTCATCTTGCATGATCCCCAGGCTTCATCTCAAGCCCCAGTGCCACAACTTGTTATCAGGGCCCAGACTTGTGCTTCAGAGCCTATCCACTGTCCAGTATATAAGTTGTAGAGTAGCATTGAGTACTCTAGTCTTGATATTGCTGTACTTCCTGTCTCTAGTTTTGTGTTTTGGTTTCATTCTCTAGTCTCTCATGTCCTGGCTTCTATTCTCTGACTTATCTCATTTTTGTCTCATACTTGTCTTATATTGCCCCAGAACTCTCATCTCTATTTGTGTCATATTGTTTCCAATCTAATTTCTGCTTCTTCTCTCTCTGCCTCAAGTCTCTAAGTCTCTCACTCTCACTCTCTCACTCTTTCCTCTCGCTGCTCTTCATTCCACTTCCTTTGTCCTTCCATCTCTCATCTCAACTCTTTCCTTTTTTAGCTTGGTTAGATCCCCATGCCCCTATCTCTGATCCTGAGACTCGCTCTTGTTCCAGTGCTCATCTATCACCCTCCTTTTGCAATCCTGGAACTCACTCTCACTCCAGCACTCATCTTCCAACCCTCTCCTTTATTCCCAGTACTTGCACTCTAACTCTGGCATGATTGGCAATCCCCTGCTCACCTGACACTTGCACGTTTCACACTTTCAACAGTACTGTTGTGTTTGTAGGCATTGTGCATGCCACATAAGGATTTATCCAGTGGTTTGAGCCTCCATGGTCAGTGGAACCTGACAGCATGATCCCTGAGCTTCACTACAAGCCCTGGCACTGTGACTTGTCACCAGGGCCCAGACCCATGTGTCACGACCTGCTACCAACCTCCAAGACTTAGCCCCAGCCCCAGGACTCCAACCTCCCCAAACCCACCTTCACGACCGTCCCAAGCCTGGACTGCTACCTGACCAGCCACCTCGGTAGCCCCCAGCCATCACTGCCACCAGCCATCGCCACTCCCGCCATCTCTCCAACCATCACTGTCCATGACCACCACATTAGCGCCAGCCTGGCTATTCCCAATGCTTCTCCAACCGCAGCTGCCACATCAGCGCTAGCGCTAGCAATCCCCGGCGCTCTCCCTAATCTATGCCAAGGCTCCCATCATGCATCATAACCACGCATCACTGCCAGTCCAACCTCTGCATGCCACACCCCACTTCTGCTTGCCTCCTCACCTCATTGCCATTACATGTCTCCACGCTCCCAAAGCAAGACCTTTCTTTCCAGAGCTTCCTTAGCGCCACACAACATGTTTTGACCTCTGCCACCACCTTGCACAATCCCTGGGTCTCGCTTCGAGCCCCAGCACCACAACTCATCACCAGGACTCAGACCTGAGCCCCGGGGCCTACTTACCATACAGTATATAAGTTGTAGAGTAGCAAGTAGTACTCTAGTCTTGATATTGCCGTACTTCTCATTTTGTGTCTCATCTCTGTCTCTTAGTCTCGCATGTCCCAGTTTCCATTTTTCAACTCTATCTCGTTCTGTATTGTACTCATCTTGTATTGCCCCATTTCTCTTTGTCTCTACTTGTCTCATACTCTGAATCTGTCTCTGCTTTATTTCTTTTCCACCTCAAGTCTCTAAGTTCTTTCTCTACTCTCTCATCTCTCGCCTTCATCTTGACTTGTTTGTTTCCCCTTTTCCTTATCTTATCTTGACTCTTTCCTTTTCCAGCTAGCTTAGATCTGTCACGACCCGCTACCGACCCCCGGGACTTAGCCTCGGCCCCGGGACTCCAGCGCTCCCAATACCACCCCCATAGCCACCCCGGGCCCGGACCGCTACCCGGCCAACTCCCCCGGCCATCACCGGCCATCACCGCCCGTCAACGCCACAGCCACC